>JAGFNQ010005825.1:0-35029 GCA_024364735.1 Boesenbergia rotunda
TGGAAATTTTTCTATTTTAGAAATTTTCCAATTTGGAAATATGTAAGTTTTCTTTGTACCAGAAACTTACAATTATTCTGAAAACCATTTATGAAATCTCGCAATTTTGGGCACTTTCTTTTAAGAAAGTCTAGACAAATTCATGGACAGTTAATTGACAATTAAATTTGAATTGGTTTTTAAATTGACAACAAAATTCTTTATTTTGGATTGAGCCTCGGGGAGCCGTCCAATTTAAAGTTAGTTGTTGTAATTTAATTTCCCAATTTTTAATTGAAATTGTCATGTTTGATTTGGATTGAGCCTCGGGGAGCCGTCCAATTGGATTTACAACAAATTACTTTTCTTTGGGTATCTGAGCCTCGGGGAGCCACCCTTAGAAAACGATTTGTTGTAATTAATTAAATCCATGAATAAAATATGTTTAAGAGGTGATGCTCTTACATATTGTTGTCTCCAAAATTAATTAGGAAAATGGTTTCCTATAGAGTTTCTTAAATGAGATTTTCATGAAAATAATATGTGGTTGAATTAAGGGAATTGTCTCTTAATTTAATAAGATTTGATTTAGAGAAATCAAAGTCTTAAACATATTATTTCCGAAATTGATTATGACAATTTAGGAAATTGTTTCCCAAAACAATTCCTTTAATAAAGTATGAAATTAGAATTAGGAAATCCGGTTCCTAATTCAATTCATGAGACTTGATAACTTAAGTCACATACATACTTTATTAAGGAAATCGTTAGTCATGACATAATGTCATGAATGTGCTTAGAAAAGATGAGACCCAAAACCCCTTACAAAATATTAAGGCCAACACCTTCCATTAATATGGTTAGAATCGGAGTTTTGTTTCTCGTTTGGGTTGATGGACACATCCATGCCCGGCTTGAACCTCGACATGTTCAAACCATGGAATTAGTTTATGAATAATGTAGTTGGAGTTAGAGGTCAATCCTTAGTTTTGGTTGTTAGACACATCCAAGCCTGACTAAACGGTTGAATGAGCTCCAACCATATTAAAACTATTTCTTGATTAATGGGTCAGCCTTAAGCTTGGAGCATCGATTTGTTGTGCCACAGCCAAGGTCGATGTAAAGAGAGGTGCAGTTGGGTGCTATGTATAATGTTGCATACATGTTAATGAGTTAACAACCCAATGATTTATGCAAACATTCAATTAGTTGATAGCATAAAGTGATAGTTACATATATGTGATGTGTAATCGGTATAATTACCTACCTTCATAGCTAAGAATAACTTGATGGCCACAGTCATGGTTGTTCTTATCTGTGGTTGGATATCAACTTATTTGGAGATGTTCCTACGATCTCCCGAATTGATAAAAGGGTTATTCAATTTGAAAAATAAATAGGATTTTATTTATGTATGTTTGATACATTCTTTATCAATCTTCTCACATAACTCAATTTGTATTTCTAGGATAATCACTCGATAATGTCTTCTCTAAACTTGCGTTCCATTTTGGACACCAATAAACTGACTGGGCCGAACTTCATGGACTGGCTTCGAAACCTAGGATAGTCCTCAAGGCAGAGAAGCTTCTTTATGTCCTTGAAGATCAACTTCCCACCCATCCTCAGAAAATGCAACTCCAGACCAATTGTTGGCCTATCAGAAACATGTGACCGATTCTGAACTTGAGAGTTGCATTATGCTAGCCTCTATGGTACCTGAGCTGCAAAAGCAGCATGAGCATATGGATGCTTATACCATCATCTTCCATCTTCATGAGTTATTTGAAGAGCAGGCGAGATCCGAAAGGTTCGAAGTCTCCAGACTCCTCTTCACCACTAAGATGCAGGAAGGCACTTCTGCCTCGCAGTTTGTGTTAAAGATGTTGGGGTACATTGAGCGACTGAGCACACTCGGACTTGCAATGGATCATGAACTAAGTATTGACTTAATTCTGAATTGTTTGCCCAAAAGTTATTCACAATTTGTGATGAACTATTGGATGAACAAACTAGAGACCACCATTCCTGAGTTGCTCAACCTGCTGAAGACTGTAGAGCCTTCTGTAAAGCCGGATCAAAAGGCGATACTGTTAGTTGGTTCCTCAAAGAAAGGTTCTAAGAGGAAGGCCAAAGAACAGAATAAAGGGAAGAAGAAAAAGGCTAAAAAGACTGAAAAGAAACCAAAAGGAACTTGCCATCATTGTGGCAAGGAGGGTCACTGGCGAAGAAACTGCAAGGTTTATCTTGAGTCCTTGAAGAATAAGGCATCCGATGCCCCATCCTCTTCAAGTATCTTCGTTATTGAATGTCACTCTATTTCCTCAAATACCTGGGTACTTGATACTGGGTGTAGCTCACATATATGTAATGACATAAAGGGGCTAAGGAATAAAAGAAGACTCGTCAAGGAGAAGCAAATTTACGAGTTGGAAATGGAGCAAAGGTTGTGCTAGTTCCATCGGAACATTTTGCTAAAGCTCCCGACTGGACGTGTCTTAGAATTGGATAATTGTTATTTAGTTCCTTCGTTAATAAAGAACATTGTATCTATTTCATGTTTGAATGAAAAAGGTTATCATTTAACTTTTAGTAACAATTGTTGTTACATAACTTTAAATGACGTTCTATATGGGAATGGAACTTTGTGCAATGGCATTTACACGTTAGATTTATCCAGTGACGTTTTCGATATCGAAGTTAGCAACAAACGTGCTCGAATAGATAATCGAATAGACTCCTACACGTGACACTATCGTCTTGGCCATATGAGTAAGAAACGCATGACCGAATTACACCGATGTGGAATTTTGGAATCATTTGAACCCGGTTCATTTGATACATGCGAATCATGCTTAAGAGGCAAGATGACCAAATTACCATTTTCCGGAAAAGGTAATCCAGTGGGAGAATTGCTTGGTCTAATACATACCGATGTATGTGGACCAATGTCAACTCTAGCACAAGGAGGCTATAGCTACTTCATCACCTTTATCACTCATCGATAAAGGTATGTGTTCTTGATGAAACACAAATCTGAAGCCTTTGAGAAATTCAAAGAGTTCAGAAATGAAGTAGAGAAACAGCTTGGTAAAAGTATTAAGATACTTCGATCCGATCGGGGTGGTGAATACTTGAGTCAAGAGTTTCAAGATTATCTTAGGGACAATGGGATATTGTCCCAATGGACTCTGCCATATACACCACAGCATAATGGTGTATCTGAGAGGCGTAACCGAACCTTGATGGACATGGTTAGGTCTATGATGAATCATGCAACTCTTCCAAAATCCTTTTGGGGTTATGCACTTAAGACAACTGTTTACTTGTTAAACAGAGTCCCGACCAAGGTAGTCTCTACTACTCCATATGAGATTTGGAATAGTAAGAAACCTCACTTAACTCACCTTAAGATATGGGGTTGTCCTGCTTATGTGAAGCAGATTGTATCAGACAAATTGGATGCTAAGTCTGATAAATGTCTATTTATTGGATACCCTAAGGAAATGAAGGGTTACCAATTCTATCATCCCTTGGAGCAAAAGGTGTTTGTTTCAAGGCATGCTGTATTTCTGGAAAAAGAATTTCTTTTACAAGAAAACAGTGGGAGTGGCATTGAATTTGATGAAGTTTAAGAAACTCCAATAGACATTACAAAGACACCTAGTCTAGACCCACAACCGATAATTCATAGTGATGAGCTATCAGTTGAACCTAAAACAACACCACCTCTTCATAGGTCTGATAGGACACGCAATATTCCAGAGAGATACGGATTTCTAGTAAGTGAATCGAATGACGTGTTACTCATAAGCGATGATGAACCTATCAGTTATGAAGATATCCTGAAAAGTTCAGAAAGGGACAAATGACTTGAGGTCATGAAGTCAGAAATGGATTCCATGTACGAAAATCAAGTATGGGACTTGGTTAACCCACCTGAGGGGATTAAACCCATAGGGTGCAAGTGGGTTTTCAAGAAGAAAACCGACATGGAAGGTAATTATGCTTAAATCCATTCGGATACTCCTAGCCATAGCAGCTCATTGTGATTATGAGATATGGCAAAAGGATGTGAAAACAGCTTTCCTTAATGGAAACCTACTTGAGGATGTATACATGATACAACCTGAAGGTTTCACATCGGTTGATAAAACCAAAGTATGCAAGCTTCGACGATTCATATATGGACTGAAGCAAGCATCCAGGAGCTGGGACATCCATTTTGATGAGATAATCAAAGAGTTTGATTTCTCACAAAATCCTGACGAACCTTGTGTGTACAAGAAGGTTAGTGGGAGTGCGGTCATATTCCTAGTACTATATGTCGATGACATATTACTTATAGGAAACGATTTATCAGTTTTACAGACAGTTGAAATTTGGTTGTCCAAAACTTTCTCCATGAAAGACCTGGGAGAAGCAACTTATATCCTTGGGATTAGAATCTATAGAGATAGATCAAAACGGTTGCTTGGTCTTTCGCAGTCTACATATATAGACCGAGTGCTAAAAGGGTTTAGCAAGTCGGAATCCAAGAAAGGTTACCTTCCCATCAGGCATGGGATCAACCTTTCAAAGTTTATGTGTCCGCGCACAGAAGACGAGAGGATTTGCATGAATAAGATTCCCTATGCATCCGCAATAGGATCTATCATGTATGCTATGTTATGTACTAGGCCCAATGTATCATATGCTCTGAGCGTCACGAGCAGATACCAGTCTGATCCAGGAATGGATCATTGGGCGGCTGTTAAGACAATCCTTAAGTACTTAAGAAGAACTAAGGATGTATTTCTAATATATGGAGAAGGAGATTTGATAATACGTGGGTATACAGATGCCAGTTTCCAGACAGATAAGGATGACTCCAAATCGCAGTCTGGATACGTATTTACTTTGAATGGAGGCGCAGTAAGTTGGAAAAGTTCCAAACAAGACACCGTAGCGGATTCTACCACGGAAGCGGAGTATATCGCAGCTTCGGAAGCAGCAAAGGAAGCAGTTTGGATCAAGAAGTTTGTCTCAGAACTTGGTGTGGTTCCAACCATTGATGAAGCAGTGCCGGTTTACTGCGACAACAATGGAGCTATTGCACAAGCGAAGGAACCAAGGTCTCATTAGCGATCCAAACACGTGCTTCGACGCTATCATCTGATCAGAGAGATTATAAGTAGGAATGATATACAAATTGAGAAAATTCTCACTGAAAGGAATTTAGCGGATCCTTTAACTAAGGCCTTGCCTCAAAACAAGTTTGAGGGTCATGTAAGAGCCTGTGGTATTGGATACCGTAGCGATTGGCATTAGGCCAAGTGGGAGTTTGTTAGTGATATGAGAGAAGTGTCCTAAGGCAATCGCCTTATGATTGTAAACATTTATTTTAATAAATGAGAATTTACTATTTGAGTGTACATGTTTGTGTATTTGATTGGGATCTTAAACTCATCTACTGAATGTCCGCAATATAACTCACAGCATAAGAGAATTTGTGATGGGATCACAACTTGTGATTATCTCTAAATGTGCAAATGTGAAGTATTGAAAATATCCCTAGTCGATGAATTGATAAAAACGGACACTATCAATTCTGTTGAGACTAGCATGGGTTATTCTCTAATCAGCTGATTCTCACTGGCTGATGACATTGGGATGTCCGGAGATAAACATGGATGCTAGTTAAGAAACTAGTTCATTGGAGTGACTAGCTGTAAAACTTCATATGGTTATCTATATAGATATGTCAATGAAGTGTTTACTGCGGCTTAAGTGCGATGTTCCTTTGACTTGCGGTGTTCAAGTCATCTTGGTCATGGAGACTTATACTTTAACATCTTAAGCAAGCATCTCCAAGGAGGTGTGGACCCAGGATGATTGGGTATAAGCCGAAGTGCCCGAAGATGTTTGAACAGCCTACAAAGGATTCACCACTCCTTGCGAGGAGATGTATACCCTGGCCTATCGTCGGATTGTTACTCAAAAACTTCTG
The DNA here is from genome assembly GCA_024364735.1 of Boesenbergia rotunda. Classification (NCBI taxonomy): domain Eukaryota; kingdom Viridiplantae; phylum Streptophyta; class Magnoliopsida; order Zingiberales; family Zingiberaceae; genus Boesenbergia; species Boesenbergia rotunda. Next base: position 5,969 of record JAGFNQ010005825.1, read on the forward strand.
GCCAGAGTATATCATGTTTAGAGTGCGAGTCTCTTACATGAGAGTAATTAGAAATCCAAAGGACGAGAAAGACGCTACTTGGGCTAGGTGTGACGTAGTCAGCCTAGTGGGGACTGACACCATAGATCGTGTCCTGAACCAAGTGGGTATAAGGTGGTGAAGGGAATGAGGCACGATCCATTAGAGCTGCTGAAGGGTTTCAGAATAATTTCTTCTGAGGTTAAACCGTTGATCTTTCGATTAATTGGGGATCATGATGTACTACTAGGTGCTACTCATGATCGTTCTATAATTAGTTGATTATAGACGGCCAACATAAATCGAAAGCCTATTTAGTCACACGCACTACGGGTAATCCGAGGGATTTAAAACGAGTTGAAAATTAGATTTTCCGATCAAGAGAAATAAGTCGAATCTGAGTTAATCAGAGGCGCAATGGAAGCTAAAAATGGCTAAGTCTTTTGAAGGCTTTTTGGGCGAATTAAATGAGTTTAATTCGCGGCGGTTCGGGTTGGTTTTGGCCGACCAAAGAGGGTGTTAACCCCCCCCCCCCTTTGGTGGCCGGCCAATAAAGAGGAGAAAACCAATTAATTTTGGTTTAATTAATAAAATGAATCTAGTGCGATTTATTTTATAAATTATGGATAAATAAATTTGTATAAAGAAATTTATATAAATAAAATTTATAGAAATTTATTCTTTTATGGAAGATTAAAATAATCCATGAATTGGTTTATTTTAATTTTATAAAATCAATTATGAATTGATTTTTCCATAATATGAAAGTTTATAAATTTCTTATAAAAATTTATTCCATAATTTAAAGAGAAGAAGAATTAGTTTTATTATAAATTGGTTTATAATAAAGACTCGATTTAAACGGAATAATTAATAAGAAAATTTATAAGATAAATTTCTTATAACTAATTCCGTTAATTCCGTTAATTCGGTTTAGAGGGAGACTTAGCAAAGGAGTTGCTACTATATAAAGGAACCAAAGGCTAGCCCTTATTCCAATCAATTAATCAAGAGATTAATTATTCTCTCCCTCTCTCTCTTAATCTCTCCTCTCCTCCTTCTCCCTCTCTTCCTTTAGGGTCGGTGCCCACCCTAGCTCCCTTAGGGTCGGCGCCCAACCTACATCCAAGGTGGTGGAGGCCGTGAGCTTCAAGAAGAAGAAGGAGAACCCGAACACGAAGAAGAAGAAGCGGATAGCGATTCCTCTCTTCCCGGAATTCGATTCCGTTACTTCATTGGTTAGTTTCCTAATTTTTCTCTTGTTCTTCTAAGTTGTGCCTTCCGAGAATCTAGTAGTTCTCGTCGGCACAAAACTCGTGACTTTGCGAAGTCATCCCGAAGAGAACTCGGCGTGGACGCGAATAGAGGCGAAGCTTCCAAGGGACGCTACGGTTGGATCTCGTCCCTTTTCTTCGAGTTACGAGAGGTATAATGTAAATTAGTTTACTTTTCCGCAAAGTTTTATTTTATGATTATGTCAACACACTATAAGGTTGCATGCTAGATACGAAGTTAAAATAATTTAGGAAATTATTTTATGCAAATTCTTCCGCTGCACGTAAAAATTTAAAATTTTACGAACTCGTATCCTTGTCGACATGCACCCGGTCCCAACATATCATACAGGTGATAAATGACCACATAAGAGTTAACACTACTTTCATTGGTTATGCTAGTTATGCAAGCATTAATCATCTCCATATAATCATTACTGTACATGAAATAAAGTAAAGCGAGGTTAGGATCTCTTACTTGGAAGCGGCAGGATGAAGCTTGATGTGTGTGTGGTGGAGGGGAACTTGGCTCTGATACCAACCTGTAACGCCCGCCCTTATATCTACTCTCGGGCCGGGGTTACGTACAATCATTCATTCATATAATTATTTTCTTTTCTTCTAGCATAAAATTAAAACAAACAACAATGCAAGGACTAAGTGCTAAGCATGCTAGTCAGTGCATGTCAATCAAATATCATGCTTGAATCATTAGAACATCATTGGAAATATTTTAATCAATAGTTATTATATAACATGATAGGTTCACATATTATTTCAAGCTCACAACATAACCAACCAAAATCAAGTATAAGAGAATTCTAAGTGTAATCATTATCATGCAATATCAAACCTAATCACTAGAATTCATTGTTGAAGAAAACATCATCATAAACATAGTAATGTAGATATAAAGATCTTTCTTTCCCGAGCCACCACCCCACACATCTTCAGCCTCCTGCCTCTTCCTTTAGTTTAAGTGTTCCTTACCCTTATCTGCAGCATAAGACAACACATAAACTAGTAAGCACAAATGCTTAGTAAGGATCCTGTCCTACTCGCAAAATCCATACGCAAGCATACAACATGTACACATAATAAATCATAATCATGAGTTCATCAAAGCATACTAAACATCCAAGTTTCTAAGCATGCAGTATAAAGTACCTTAAGCATACCCTTCACATATACTAAATGTTTTCAATGAATGTTTTCAAAACAATTCCATAAAGGTATTACTTAAAAATACATCCATATCATATTGGGCCCGGTTGTGTACCACATATCGTGCGTTAAATATTGCGCGTTCCCTAATGAATTGGGGTAGCGAGCCACCAACCCATTAGAGCAGGACCCTTCCGTCCTACCGGAGCCATGACCTTACGTTAACATGCACACCGGATTTGTTTAACGACCCCCTTCCGAGTCGGGTACACAACTTCCAAAGTAAAATACTTATCATGCTTTTACATATATGCTAAGGAGTACTCCAAATCCACTCTTAAGGGACACACCACTCTTCAAGGGTGCTCATGATCCCGTAGGGACACACCACACAACATAAGGGTGCTCTTGATCCCAAACTTAGTGGAGTATCCTTTCAAGCATTTTATTATACATATCACATGCAATTCATAAAGGGTGCCCCATGGGCTATAAAGCATGCTCATACATACATCATATTTCAACCACTTAAACATACTTATATATGACAAAATTGGTCACATCAATCATATTCATATCATAACTTGCTTCATGGTTTAATTTAACCCTTCCTAACCCTAAACCTAGGGTTTGGCCGAAAATCAAAGGTAGGGTAGCTTAGATTTTTGACATCAAACATCTCATACAAGCATCACATATATATACATCATGTATCATACTAAGCATAGCATACATCATGGAGTAATCAACCTTCACAACCCTAATGCTCATGCCTTGGCCGAATATCACATGCTAGGGACATTAAGATTTCCAATCAAGCATTCCATTTAAACATCACATGCATATACTTATCATCTTACTAAACATAATCATGTCTCGTAGGGTAATTTAACCTTCACAATCCCTAATGTTCATGCCTTGGGCGAATATCACATGCTAGGGAACCTTAAGATTTCCAATGAAGCATTTCTTTTAGACATCACATGCATATACATATCATCTTACTAAACATAATCATGTCTCGTAGGGTAGTTTAACCTTCACATACATATCATGCAACATATTAAGCCTAGAATACATCCTAGGATAATCATGTACCCTAAACCCTAATTTTTCTAGGGTTGGCCGAAAGTCAAGGGTAGGGGAACTAGGGTTCTTGAACTTAGGTTTCACACAAACATTTACACAAACACTTTGTCTACACTACTAAACATGGATACATCATAGGAAATCATACAACCCTAAACCCTTTTTGCTTCATGATTTGGCCGAAACATTATAGGGGGTTCAACCCTAATTCTTGTCATCACAACATGTAGGGAAAACAACATATAAGTATACCCTAAATTCCAAGGGGTCTTCCTATGCAACAAGGAGTAACCAAGGCCTCATCTTTGAGATTGGCCGAAACCTATACAAGGCAAAACCCTAAAATTTTGTTCATAACATCATGAAGGAAACAACATATACATATACCCTAAGTTCCAAGGGTCTACTCATGTAACAAGAAGTAACCAAGGCCTCCTCTAAGGGGGGTGGCCGAAACTCACTAAAGGGAAACAATCCCATTTTTCGAAAACTTCAAGGAGAAGAACTCATACAATAACCATTACACTGCAGGCGAAGGGATACTTACATCCTTTCGCTTGACTTTCACTTTCTCTAAACCTTTAGAGTACCCTTGGTTGAAGGAGGGTGAGTGTTCTCCTTATTAGCACTTCCCTAGAACCTTTGGCCCTAGTAGAGGGCAAGATCTTTGGATGGTCTTCTTCCTTCCAATTCCCTAGGGTTAGAACCCTAGGGTTTACTTTTCGAAAATGACAAGGAAATGGGGAGAGTGAATTTTCGGTGGGGAGAGTGAGGAAGAAGAAGAGAGGAAGTTATTCCAACCTCTCCTTCTCTTATTTATACTTTTCTCATGAAGAGACATGTCTCTTCACTTCCCTAGCTTTAACAAGCATGTTTCTTATTCTCTCTACATGAAACATGGCTTGGTGCAATGGTTAAGACATTGTTAGTGCAACTAGGAGGTTCAAGGTTCAATCCCTGCTTCCTCCTTTCTATATCTTCTTTTTATTACATTTTGCACTAATCCACATCCAAGCCCATTAAGCCAAGCCCATCATGAAATTTCATAATAATTATGTTTCATGAATTCATAATATTTCATATGGGAAATTTTGGGGTGTTACATGCACTCCCACTAACCTTCTTGTACACACAAGGTTCGTCAGGATTTTGTGAGAAATCAAACTCTTTGATTGTCTCATCAAAACGGATGTTCCAGCTCTTGCATGCTTGCTTTAGTCCATATATGGATCGTCGAAGCTTGCATACTTTGGTTTTATTAACCGATGTGAAACCTTCAGGTTGTATCATGTATACATCCTCAAGCAGGTTTTCATTAAGGAAAGTTGTTTTCACATCAATTTGCTATATCTCATAATCATAATGAGCTGCTATGGCCAGGAGCATTCGAATAGATTTAAGCATAGCTACTGGCGAATAGGTTTCATCATAATCAATTCCTTGTTTCTGACGTTATCCTTTTGCCACTAATCTAGCCTTAAAGGTAACAACATTACCTTCCATGTAGGTTTTCTTCTTGAAAACCCACTTGCACCCTATGGGCTTAATCCCTTCAGGTGGGTTAACCAAGTCCCATACTAGATTTTTGTACATGGAATCCATTTCCGACTTCATAGCTTCAAGTCATTTATCCCTTTCTGAATTTTTCAGAACATCTTTATAACTGATAGGTTCGTCATCGTTAATGAGTAACACGTCGTTCGATTCACTTATGAGAAATCTGTATCTCTCTGGAATATTGCGTGTCCTATATGACCTACGAAGAAGTGGTGTTGTTTTAGGTTCAACTGATAGCTCATCATTATGAGTTATTGGTTGTGGGTCTAGACTAGGTGTCTCTGTAATGTCTATTGGAGTTTCTTGAACTACTTCAAGTTCAATGCTACTCCCACTGTTTTCTTGTAAAAGAAATTCTTTTTCTAGAAATACAGCATGCCTTGAAACAAACACCTTTTGTTCCAAGGGATGATAGAATTGGTAACCTTTCGTTTCCTTAGGGTATCCAATAAATAGGCATTTATCAGACTTAGCATCCAATTTGTCTGATACAGTCCGCTTTACATAAGCATGACAACCCCATATCTTTAGGTGAGATAAATGAGGTTTCTTACTATTCCACGTCTCATATGGAGTAGTAGAGACTACCTTGGTCGGGACTCTATTTAGTAAGTAAACAGCTGTCTTAAGCGCATAGCCCCAAAAGGATTTTGGAAGAGTTGCATGATTCATCATAGATCTAACCATGTCCATCAAGGTTCGGTTACGCCTCTCAGATACACCATTATGCTGTTGTGTATACGGCGGAGTCCATTGAGATAATATCCCATTGTCCCTAAGATAATCTTGAAACTCTTGACTTAAGTATTCACCACCCCGATCGGATCGAAGTATCTTAATACTTTTGCCAAGCTGTTTCTCTACTTTACTTCTGAATTCTTTGAATTTCTCAAAAGCTTCATATTTGTATTTCATTAAGAACACATACCCGAATCGTGAGTGATTATCGATAAAGGTAATGAAGTACCTATAGCCTCCTTATGCAAGAGTTGACATTGGTCCACATACATCAGTTTGTAGTAGACCAAGCAATTCTCCCACTGGTTTACCTTTTCCAAAAAAGGGTAATTTGGTCATCTTGCCTTTTAAGCATGATTCGCATGTATCAAATGAACCGGGTTCAAATGATTCCAAAATTCCACATCGGTGTAATTTGGTCATGCGTTTCTTACTTACATGGCCAAGACGACAATGCCACATATAGGAGTCTATTTGATTATCTATTCGAGCACGTTTGTTGCTAACTTCGATATTGAAAACGTCACCAGATAAATCTAACGTGTAGATACCATTGCATAAAGTTCTGGTCCCATAAAGAACACCATTTAAAGTTATGTAACAGTAATTGTTACTAAAAGTTAAATGATAACCCTTTTCATTCAAGCATGAAATAGATACAATGTTCTTTATTAACGAAGGAACAAAATAATAATTATCCAATTCTAAGGCAAGTCCAGTAGGGAGCTTTAGCAAATATGTTCCGATGGCAACAGTAGAAATCTTTGCTCCATTTCCAACTCGCAAATTCGCTTCTCCCTTGACGAGTCTTCTTCTATTCCTTAGCCCCTGTATGTCATTACATATATGTGAGCTACACCCAGTATCAAGTACCCAGGTGTCCGAGGAAATAGAGTGACATTCAATAATGAAGATACTTGAAGAGGATGGGGCATCGGATGCCTTCTTCTTCAAGGACTCAAGATAAACCTTGCAGTATCTTCGCCAGTGGCCCTCCTTGCCGCAGTGATGGCAAGTGCCTTTGGTGCATTTTCAATCTTTTTGGCCTTTTTCTTCCTTCCCTTATTTTGTTCTTTGGGCTTCCTCTTAGAGCCTTTCTTTGAGGTACCAACTAACAGTACCGTCTTCTGATCCTGGTTTACAGAAGGCTCTACAGTCTTCAGCAGATTAAGCAACTCAGGAATGGTAGACTCCAGTTTGTTCATCCGATAGTTCATCACAAACTGTGAGTAACTCTTGGGAAAACAATGCAGAATTAAGTCAATACTTAGTTCGTGATCCATTACAAATCCGAGTGTGCCTAGTCGCTCAATGTACCCCAACATCTTCAACACAAACTGTGAAACAGAAGTGCCTTCCTGCATCTTAGAGGTGAAGAGGAGTATGGAGACCTCAAACCTTTCGGATCTCGTCTGCTCGTCAAATAGCTCATGAAGATGGAAGACGATGGTATGAGCATCCATATGCTCATGCTGCTTTTGTAGCTTAGGTACCATAGCGGCCAACATGATGCAACTCGCAAGCTGCCACATGTTTCTGATAGGCCACTAACTAGTATGGAGTTGCATCTTCAGGAGGATGGTTGGGAAGTTGTTCTTCAAGGACATAAGCAAGCTTTTCTTCCATGAGGACTATCCTTAGGTTTCGAGACCAGTCCATTAAGTTTGGCCTTGTCAGCTTATTGGTGTCCAAAAAGGAACGCAAATTCAGAGAAGACATAATCAGGTGATTATCCTAGAAATACAAATTGAGGTTATGTGATAAGAATGATAAAGAATGCATCAATATACATTAATTAAATCCTATTTATTTTTCGAATTGAATAACCCTTTTTATCAATTCAGGAGATCGTAGGAACATCTCCAAATAGGTTGATATCCAACCATAGATAAGAACAACCATGGCTAGAGTCCATCAAGTTATTCTTAGCTATGAAGGTAGGTAATTATACCGATTACATATTATACATATGTAACTATCACATTATGCTATCAACTAATTGAATGTTTGCATAAATCATTGGGTTGTTAACTCATTAACAAGTATGCAACAATATACATAGCACCCAACTGCACCTCTCTTTACATCGACCTTGGCTGTGGCACAACAAATCGATGCTCCAAGATTAAGGCTGACCCATTAATCAAGAAATAGTTTTAATATGGTTGGAGCTCATTCAACCGTTTAGTCGGGCTTGGATATGTCCAACAACCAAAACTAAGGATTGACCTCTGACTCCAACTATATTAATCATAAACTAATTCCATGGTTTGAACATGTTAAGGTTCAAGCCAGGCATGGATGTGTCCATCAACCCAAACGAGAAACAGAACTCCGGTTCTAACCATATTAATGGAAGGTGTTGGCCTTAATATTTTGTAAGGGGTTTTGGGTCTCATCATTTTCTTTTATGCACATTCATGACATATAATTATGTCATGTTCTAACGATTTCCTTAATAAAGTATGTATGTGACTTAATTTATCAAGTCTCATTAATTGAATTAGGAACCGGATTTCCTAATTCTAATTTCATACTTTATTCAAGGAATTGTTTTGGGAAACAATTTCCTGAATTATCATAATCAATTTCGGAAATAATATGTTTAAGACTTTGATTTCTCTAAATAAAATCTTATTAAATTAAGAGACAGATTCCCTTAATTCAACCACATATTATTTTCATAAAAATCTTATTTAAGGAAATATACTCTATAGGAAACAATTTTCCTAATTAATTTTGGAGACAATAATATGTAAGAGCATCACCTCATAAATCAAATAAGGAAATTATTGTTTGAGAATCACCTCAAAAATTTCCAAGATTTGATCACATATTTTATTTATGGAAAATTAATATCAATAACTTAATTTGGATGGCTCCCCGAGGCTCAATCCAAAATAAAGAATTTTGTAAATAATTTAATTTCCAATTATAAATTTAAATGTCAATTAATATTCCCATAATTTGTCTAGACTTTCTTGAAAGAAAGTGCCCAAAATTGTGAGCTTTCCATAAATGGAAAGTTTCATAAGGTACTTTAAATAAATGGAAAGCTTTCTCACCCTAAGAGAAGGGACGGTCTCCTTTGGAAATAGTGGGAAACTGAAAATAATTGGTAGGGACACCATTGAGGTATCTCCTACAAACTCCATCCATAAGGTACTTTTAATTAAAGATATGAAATTTAATTTACTTAGTGTAAGTCAGTTATGTGATGCGGGCTATAGGGTTGAATTCCATGCTAGGAAGTGCCTAATAAAACAAAGTGAATCTGATAATGTCATACTAGAAGGGTATAGAGAGGCTAACTTGTATTATCTTGATCTTGCTTATGCTACTAACAATTTGCCTAAGTGCCTCATGATGGATCATCTTGGCGTGCTAGAGGGGGGGGTGAATAGCACTTTTTCGGTTTGATCTCTAGAAATTTGTTAGCACAGCGGAAACAATAATATGCAAAAGAATACAAGAACAATGCCAACAACAATACTTTACTTGGTATCCACCCAGATGGGTGACTAATCCAAGGATCCACGCACGACACCACTTCCACTATGAAAACTCTCCTACAGGTGGAGAAACCTTTACAGTGGTGGACTTCCTCTTACAGAATGTAGTAAAAGAGAGAGAGTAAGTTAAGAAAACTTTTCACACGAGCAGCACTTCGTTACTGTACGGAACCGTACCGCCCACGTGCAAAAAGGTCCTCCTTTTATAGGAGAACAGGGCAAACTCGTAGTCTGTCCAGCCCCGCACCAGTCGACTGCCCCTGGGGCAGTCGACTGGCCTAGTCATTAATTGCTAGCCAACGGCTAGTTTTCGGAGTATACCAGTCGACTGCCTCTGGGCTAGTCGACTGGTAGAAGGCTGAAAACCTTCTGTGAGTTTTGGCAGTCGACTGCCCTCTGGCCAGTCGACTGCCCACTCACTCCCAGCCAGTCTTCACATAGTCCTTCTCGTATGCCTTCAGGTTCACTCCTTGGCTTGCCCCTTGAAGTTATCTTCCTCTGGCTCTCGTCCCTCGGATGCGCACACAAGCCTCCCTTGGCTTGCCTCCATGCCACCCTTCACGTGTGCCCTTGAAGTCCACTTCCCGGCTTGCCCTTGGAGTCCTCCTCCCTCGGCTCTCGTCCCTCGGATATGTCCACCGCGTGTGATTCTCCAAGTCCTGCAAACTCAATCACACACTTCAAATACAACATAACACTCTAACCTTGAACATATTCACCCACACACATCAAAACCATGATCTTCCGATCATTTAAGGGTCGATTGCCTCAACAATCTCCCCCTTTTTGATGTGTGACAATATGTTTAAGTTTAGAGTTAAATAACAACCAACAATAGCAATAGTAAAAGATAGCAATTGAAAAAGCATAAGACATAGTAACCCTAAGAGGTAACCTCCCCCTTAATCCATGTCTTCTCCCATTTTCAATTTTAATCATAATCCAAGTTAAGTTTTCACTTAACACTAAACAACATTAAAAAAATGTAAGACATATCAAAACCTAAGAGGTAACCTCCCCCTTAATCCATGTCTCTTCTCCCATTTTTAATCATCCAAGGTCTAAGTTAGACAAAATACCTTAAACCATCCATTTCAAGTCAAAATTCTAACTTAAACCACCCATTCTCCCCCTTTGACACCATCAAAATGATTGCCTCAAGCAACCCAATCCTATGGCATCAAATGAGAGAAAGTTGGATTTCTAGAAATTCTCACAGAAGCTGAAACCAATCGTGCCAGTCAACTGCCCATGGGGCAGTCGACTGATACTCTATCAGTGCCAAATATCAGCTTTTGTGTCGAAATTCAGAAAGCTCTAGAAAAATCCAAAAAATTCCAAAAAATCTAAAAACTTGTAGACATGTTTGAAATGACATACTCTATCAACGAAAAATATTAGTCCATATAAAATTTCAAACATGCATGACTTTTGATAAAAATCTGAAAACCTTGAAAACCACAAAGTTTTGTATCAAACTTACAATCTAATTTTGCAATCATATAACTTTCAAATGCATGGCAAAGCATATAAAGCATAAAATGGTTTTCAAAGGTTTGAAATGTCCAACTATGATCTTTGGGCAAAGTGTCCATTGATTAAACACTTGTCTTCCCATAGTTGGTCTAGTTTTCATATGTTGATACTTCTCATGGTTCAACAATGTGCCACAAGCACAAGTGAGCCAAATGTATCACCCTAATGGATCAAGCACCCTTTTTCAAGTCTAATATCTCAAAGTTCATCCTATACTTCCACAAAACACATTCCAAGACCTCTTCTTAAGGATGTAAACTCCGATTCGGGAAGAGGCTTGGTAATGATGTTGGCTAGGTTCGACTTTGATTCAACATAGTGTAGTTCTATGTCTCCCCTTGCCACATGGTCTCTAATGAAGTGATGTTTCACTTTAATGTGTTTTGTCCTAGAGTGGTGAACCAGATTTTTGATCAAGTTGATTGTACTTACATTATCACACAAGACTTTGACCTTAGAATAATGTACCTCATAATCTTCTAAGGTGTGCATGATCCAAAGGAGTTGGGAAACACACCCACCCTGTAACGCCCGCTTTTTTTTTCCCATAAAGCGGCGTTACGCTAAACATACATGTGCATATAAAACATCTTAATGCAGTGGAATAACTAGTAGTTATATCATATACACATGTCTGGGTTATCTTTCATGGACATGGTGACATTATACTTAACATATTACCAGCATACCTAGCATCATGATATCAACTTTCCATAACTTATTCATAAGCATTTCAGGTAACATATTACCAGTATGCATGACATCATGATATCAACTTTCCATAACTTATTCATAAGCATTTCAGGTAGTAAGTAGTTTGATCATAACTTCATGAATAGTAGGTTGTTTCTTAGGCATAACTATCATAAGCCGAGCATAAACCAAAACAAGCATTGTCGGATTCACTAAACATGCAATAAGTGAAATGAGAGAATTTCTTGGCCATGTCACTACTACACACACCCATTCTTGCCCTCCTGCTGCTTCCTTATTGACCCATTGCGTGATCTGTGGTATAAGAAAAATAAGACTATAAGCACACAGGCTTAGTAAGACTCTTTCCTACTCACAAAATCCATACGTCGTATAAACATGCACATGATGCTTCAATCCTACATATCATAGCATACTTTCTATCATGAACATCTACACCACTATGCCATCATCGTTTTAGCATAAACATAGATAAGATCATGGCATCATAATTTAGCATGCACATAAATAAAATCATGGCATCATAATCTAGTATGAACATAAATAAGATCATGGCATTATCAACTAGCATGAACATAAATAAAATCATGACATTATCATCTAGCATGAACATAAATAAAAAATCATGGCATTATCATCTAGCATGAACATAAATAAAATCATGGCATTATCATCTAGCATGAACATAAATAAAAATCATGGCATTATCATCTAGCATGGGCATAAATAAAATCATGGATCATCTATAAATAAAAATCATGACATTATCATCTAGCATGGGCATAAATAAAATCATGGATCATCTAGCATGAACATAAATAAAAATCATAGCATCATACTTTAGCATGAACATAAATAAATCATGGCATCATAATTTAGCATGAGCATAAATAAAATCATGGCATCCTAATTTTAGCATGAATAAATAAAATCATGGCATCATACTTTAGCATGAACATAAATAAATCATGACATCATAACTTAGCATGAGCATAAATAAAATCATTTCCATAAACATACTTTGCATAAGCATACTTATCATAACCATAATGCATAACATGGATGGATACATGGGCAAATGCATATATCATAAGGATGCTTAGTTTGAAATCATACTTTTAAATACTTAAATATAATCATAACATTCATTGGGGCCCTGGCTTGTACCACATTTATACATCATATGCGTGCATCCCTAAGTAAATACGAGGTAGCTAATCTCAACCTACTAGGGTAAGGACAACTTCATCGGTAGTCCCGAACCGTAAGGACAGCTTCATTGGTAGTCCCGAACCGTGGACAACTTCATCGGTAGTCCAGAACCGTGGACCTTACTTAGGTCCAGTACAAGCCCATTCATAAAATAAAATACTTTCACATGCTTCTTCATTCATAAACATTCATAGCATATTCATTCATTCATCATGCTTAACATCATCGTTATGCCTTGAAGGCATGACCCTTATCTTCATTCATCATTTCATTCTATATCATCGTGATGCCTCGAAGGCATAAACTTTAACTTCATTCATCCTTTTCATTCTTAACCATGGCATACGTACATGTCATTCATAAAGCATGGCATACATGCAAACTATTCATAAAGCATGGCATACATACATATCATTCATAAAGCATGGCATACCTACATATCAATCATAAAACATGGCATACTTACATATCATTCATAAGACATGACATACATACTTATTATTCATAAATCATGGCACATGTCTAAACATTTATAAATCATCATCCCAAGTGATCTAACATATAATTCATGACACATAAGTTAGGGTTTTAATTGGCATAAAAATTCTTCCAACATACTTAAACATCTACATACATCATAGTACCCTATAAACAAGCATCTTTGTGGTCTTAACCCAACCCAAACCCTAATTCTTGGGAGTCGGCCGAATGGTCCCATAGCATGAGTGTAACGTCCCAAAATTTTCCCATATGAAATATTATGAAATTCATGAAATATTATTATGAAATATTATGAATTCATGAATATGAAATATTATGAAATTCATGAAATATTATTATGAAATATTATGAAATATTATGAATTCATAAAACATAATTATTACTATGAAATTTCATGATGGGCTTGGCTTAATGGGTTTGGATGTGGAATAGTGCAAAAAGGAAATATAGAAAGGAGGAAGCAAGGATTGAACCTTGAACCTCCTAGTTGCACTAACCATGTCATAACCAATGAACCAAGCCATATTTCATGTAGAGGGAATAAGGAACATGCTTGTTAAAAGCTAGGGAAGTGAAGAGACATATCTCTTCATGAGAAAAGTATAAATAAGGGAAAGAGAAGTTAGAGTAACTTCCTCTTCTTCTTCTTCTTCCTCCCTCTCATCACCGAAATTCACTTCTTCTTCCTTTCCATTTTCGAAAAAAAACCCTAGGGTTTTAACCCTAGGGAATTGGAAGGAAGGAAGAACCCTTTAAGGTTCTTGCCCTCTACTAGGGCCAAGAGTTGCTAGAGAAGGCTAACAAGGGAAACACTCATTTTCTTATTCAACCAAGGGTACCCTAAGGGAAATTCAAGCGAAAGGATGTAAGTATCCCCTCGCCTGCAGTGTAATAGTTGTGTATGAATCTTTGCTTTAGTGGTTTTCGAAAAATGGGGGTTTTCCCCTTTGTAGATTTTGGCCACCCCTTAAGGGGAGGCCTTGGTCCCTCCTTGTTACATGAGTAAGACCCTTGGGATTTAGGGTATATGTACATGTTGTTTCATCATGATGTTATGAACAAAATCTAGGGTTTTCACCCTTTATAGGTTTCGGCCAAGGTAAGGGATTTATGGGGTTTAAGAGTGGAATTTCTCTAGGATGGATTTTATGTTTAGTATAATGTATGATGATGTAGACAATGTGGTTGTATGAATGTTTAGTTACAAAAATCCAATTTTTTTCCTACCCTACTAGTTTCGGCCAACCCTAGAGGGATTAGGATTTAGGGTTGCATACTTATCCTATGATGAAATCTATGGTTAGTAAGTGGTATGATATGCATGTGAGATGTTTGTGTAAATGGTTGAATGGAAAGTTTGATTTGAAAACTAAGTTTTTTCCCTAGCATGATTTTCGGCCAACCCCCTAGGATTAGGGTTTGTGAAGGCTAAAATACCCTATGAGATATGCTTCTGTTTGGGGATGATTATATGTATATGCATGTGGTGTTAAGTGAAATGGTTGATTGAAACCTTAATTGTTAGCATGCTACCACTTCCTATGACATGTATGTGCATGTGGTGTTTAAATGAAATGTCTGATTTCCTTAACTGTTAGCATGCTACTACTTCCCATGATATGAGTATGATCTATGCGACCAAATCTTGTCATATCTAAAGTATGTTTAAGTGGTCAAATTATGATGTATGTATGAGCATGTCTTATGGCCCATGGGGCACCCTTATGAGATTTCATGTGATATGTATGATGAAATGCTTGAAAGGATACTCCACTAAGTATGGGATCCAGAACACCCTTATGTTGTGAGGTGTGTCCCTATGGGATCAGAAACACCCTGAAAAAGTGGGTGTCCCTTGAGCAGTGAAATTGGAGTACTCCTTAGCATATATGTAAAGACATGATAAGTATTTTACTTTGTAAGTTGTGTACCCGACTCGTAAGAGGGGTCGTTAAACAAATCCGGGGTGCATGTTAACGTAAGGTCATGGCTCCGGTAGGACGTAAGAGGTCCTGCTCTAATGGGATTGGTGGCTCGCTACCCCAACTCATTAGGGAATGCGCATCATGTGGTACACAACTGGGCCCTATATGACATGGATGTATTTTTAAGTAATACCGTTATGGAACTGTTTTGAAAACATCCTTTGAAAACATTTATTATATGTGAAGGGTATGTTTAAGATACTTTATGCTGCATGCTTAGAAACTTGGATGTTTAGTATGTTATGATGAACTCATGTTTATGATTTATTATGTGTACATGTTGTATGCTTTCATATGGATTTTGCGAGTAGGACAGGATCCTTACTAAGCATTTGTGCTTACTAGTTTATGTGTTGTCTTATGCTACAGATAAGGGTAAGGAACACTTGAACTAAAGGAAGAGGCAGGAGGCTGAAGATGTGTGGGGTGGTGGCTCAGGAAAGAATGATTCTATATCTACTTTAATATGCTTATGTTAATGTTTCTTGATTAAGAATGTTAGTGATTACTCTTATACTTGATTAGGTTTGATTATGCTGTGAGTTGAATTACTGGTGAATTTATCATGTATGGAATAACTTTGATAGTTTTAAACAAGCATGCTTAGTCCTTGCATTATTGCTTTAATGTCATGCTAGAAGATAGAAAAAAAATATTATTATATGATTGAATGTACGTAACCCCGCCCCGAGAGTAGATATAAGGGCGGGCGTTACAATGAGGCTCCATCACTCACTCAATAGGAAGGGTTCCATGAGTAAAAGAACATCCATACATCACATACAAGACCTTAGAGAGCCATCAAACCCCATGATTGAAGTTAACCCTAAGCCATAGCCCTACCTTGGGACCTTGGCCAAAACCCTAATGGGTCACCATCACATGAATAAATTCATAAAATTACAAATTTACATCCTACACCTTACACATACTTCCATAGGAAAACATTTGCACCCTTGTTTGGAGTTAACCTTAAGCCCTTGCCCTAAATCCCATCTTGGCCGAAAGTTTCTAGGGCCTTAAACCATGTAAAAACTTTCACATAACCCTTATTAACATCTCTTACCACATAAGAAAACATAAGGAACAATATTGAAGAGTTGGATCAAAACCAAACCATAGAAACCTATGGTGGTCGAAACCCTTGGTAGCCCTAACTTTGGTGTTTCTTCATATATGGTTCAAACAATTTCTTGTATCATGAAAATAACTCAAAAACCATTATACCACAGGTGAGGGAGTCTTACCTTGGGTTATCTTGGTTTTTAGACCTTAAAAAGGAAGATAATGAAGACTTTGTTGTCCCTTGATCACCCTTAACCCTTGTAGCCTTGTAGATGACCCTTAGCTCTTGAAGATTAAGCCCTCTTGTGAAGTTTTCCAAAGGAAAACTCTCCTTGAAGTTTTCGGCTAGAGTGAGGGAGGAGGAAGAAGAAAGGTGGAATTGATGGAAGAAAGAAAGAAACTCCCAAACCTCCTCTTTATAACACATTAAGGAGGGTAAGTGAAGAGTCATGGTGGATGACTCTTCATTTTTCTTAAGCCTTAACCATAATCCACTTCAATTCCTCATAGCACTCCCTTGCTAGGTGAATTGGTTAGAGCATGCATGGTTGTACAAGAGGTCCAAGGTTCAAATCCTTGGTGCATGCACTAATTTTCCATTTTATTTTTTCTAATATTTCAAAAATCCCCTAAAAATTCCCCCATAATTATGTTAATATTTCTCCTTAACATCCCTTTGTATTTCTATAAATTTTTACCTAAAATTCACAAAAAATCATGGTACTAGAAAGCCCATATAAGGCCCATTAGTGCCTATTTCCCCAATTTAATTGGAAAAACATGGATTTCTAGATTAAAATTCGTGTTAATATTTCTAGGTCCCTCGGAAAATTATCTAGACATGCTTAATATTTTAAAGAAATATTAAGAGAATTTTCTGGGTCGTTACACACCCATTGCCACAGATTTCGCCTCCGTTGTTGATAGGGCAACCCATGGTTGTTTCCTACTACTCCAACTAACTAAGGAAGACCCAAGGAATTGGCACCCTCCACTAGTACTCTTCCTATCTAGCTTACGACCCGCATAGTCTGAGTCGATGTATCCAATAAGATCAACACTAGGGGTTCTTGGATACCAAAGTCCGACATTGAGGGTACCTTTAACATACCTAAGGATCCTCTTGACTACAACCAAATGGGACTCTTTGGCACATGATTGGTACCTTGCACACATACCTACCGCAAAAAGTATATCGGGTCTACTAGCGGTTAGGTATAGTAGGCTACCAATCATGCTCCTATATTGCTTAGAGTCTACCATTTTACCTTCAAGGTCACTATCCATTTTCACATTGGTTCCTATGGGTGTAGATGCTACCTTAGCATTTTCTAAACCAAATTTCTTTAACATTTCCTTAGCATACTTAGTTTGAAAAACATGTGTTCCTTCATTAGTTTGGTTAACTTGAAGGCCTAAAAAGAAGGTTAACTCTCTTACAAGACTCATCTCAAATTCATCTTCCATACACTTGATGAATTCTTGTAAGAAGTCATTATTTGTTGACCCAAAAATGATATCGTCTACATAGACTTGGGCAACAAATATGTCCTTATCCTTAGATTTTAGGAACAAAGTAGGGTCAATTGTTCCTCTCCTAAACCCTTT
This sequence comes from Boesenbergia rotunda, assembly GCA_024364735.1. Lineage (NCBI taxonomy): Eukaryota > Viridiplantae > Streptophyta > Magnoliopsida > Zingiberales > Zingiberaceae > Boesenbergia > Boesenbergia rotunda. The sequence goes on from JAGFNQ010005825.1 coordinate 23,942, forward strand.
AGACACTAAAAATGAAGAAAGTCTTTCATACCAAGCCCGGGGAGCTTGTTTCAATATATAAGGCTTTTCTTAATTTGTAAACGTGTCTTGGATAATTAGGGTCCTCAAACCCGGGGGGTTGTTTGATGGCCATGAAGTAGATGTCACGAATAAGCCTCAAATTTAGATATTTAGACTGAAAACCCTAGCTTACGATTTAAATGAGTAAAGGGGCCACAGGTCGTGTTTTTCCTAGGGCTAGTTGAGTGAATGTTTGATTTAAGCTCGAATTTATGTGTCGTTAAATGTTTTGGGTTTTCCAATAAGAACTGGGGTTTTGTTTTGCAATTATGAATGAAAATGTAGTGGAAATAAAATAGGCATAACTAAACAAACTTAACTAGGAAATTGCAATTAAGGAACATAACCAACTAGGAAATTAATCAAGCCAATATGACTTTGCAAGGTTGAAGAATAAAACTTATATCAATTGCATAATACACTAAGATTTGTACCTAACTGCGGATTTGGAATCTTGAAACAAGTGAAATATAAAAATAGAGCATAAATTGCAGCAGAGCGTTGCTTGACCGGTCGGCTGACCGGACAGATGCACTCCTGATCGGTCTATAGACTAATCAGATGATGCCTAGGTCGGTGCACAAACCGATCAGAAGCTGAAAGTTTGCGAATACAGAATCAAATTACGCAAAACAAAATTCAGAAACGGGAACTAAACACAAAAACTAAACATCAATTCTTCCCCTTAGCTCGAGTCCTTCTTGTTGTCACTCAAGAAACAGCTACGAACCCTGTAGCTCAACAAATCTTCAAATCCTCAACTCCCGCGATCACTTCAGCTCAGAACTTGCCTTTAGCTGAATCCTCCATCCGATCTCTTCATACTTGCTGAAATGGAATGCGATGATGATTCAGGAACAACCAGATCCAGTCAGAGAACCCCTCAGACTTGTATCCAGTTGATGACGATGGAGAACAAGTGTGATTCGATCGGAAGATGGCAAGAACTACCGAAACCCTCGCCTAGCTCTTCTCAGCTACAATCTGATCAGAAACTCTCGCAGAGACTCGAATCTGATGATCGGGAACTCAAAACCAAGCTTGAATTTGATGGGCCGCGTGATCGAATAAAGAAACGGAGAAGAATGGAACGAAGAACACGAAGAACAGGCTTGCGGCGAAGACGCGACCCCGTGATTCTAAGGGATTTTTGGCTTAAGTATTTTGAAACCAATGGCTGAGATTGTTTTGGCTAAACCCAACGGTTGGATCTTCTCCGATTGAACCCTAAACTTCAAGATCCCAATCTGAAGGTCAGATCTACCTCTCCTTAGCTGGGATCAATCTGATCTGCCCTGGATGGCCCAGATCTACTTGCCTTCCGAATGGACGGCTCACGGTTCTCCAAAGATTGATCGCCATGATCTAAGCTCGATTTTGACCCAACCTTGACCCAATTTGACCTAGATCCGTGTTCCTTCAGCCTACAAAGATCAGATTCAAATTAAATATCAAAACATCTCAAAATTGCCAAAATTTGCAATTAAACCCGAAATAGAATTAAGACATGGAACCTAGGGTAAATTCAAGATTAATCATATAAAATATGGGTCACACATGGATTTTAAAGCCTGAAATAATCAACAAAAACAGCACTTATCAACTCCCCCACACTTAAACTTGGGTGTCTCGCACAAGCTAACTATATACGCACCCCCCTAGGTTATTCTCAATCATATTCAGAAACAATTGAAAAGAAATTACCTAGGGTTGTTAATTCTCAAAAATCTAAGCTCAATGGACTAGCAACTTGTCCTTAAATCAACAACTTAGCCAATTTCATCCTTCATGATTCCTTGAGATGAACTAAACTCACAAAGCATCTCAAGGAATGAATTAGTGGCTCTCTTCCTACATTCTACATTTTTGGTGAAGTGGAGCTCACTCAAACACAACATGGTTCTTGTGATACCATAAGCTTGCTTTTTATCTACTCTCCCCACTATTCTTGATTCGGATCCATATCTACAAAAGTTTATTAGAACACGTTAAAGGAATATGAAATGATAAGAATGAAATTAAGGTTTAGAAAATGGAGAAGTTAAGGAAGTGGAAGACTTGGGTGCTCTACAATGTTTCTAATGAACTTTGCCCTCGTTTATGGTCTTCTTGGTGAAATAAGAACTGTGGCGGGTAGGTATTAGCTAATTTGGATGAAGAATATGGCTAAATTCTGTATTCTCTGCTATGTCAACTCCACTGATTGGTCTGGAGACCGATCAGTCTTTGACTGATCAGTCTGGTGTCCGGTCTGAGTTGCTCCCGATCCTACTGTATTGCCACTGATCGGTCACTGGACCGGACTGGATGGTCTCTGATCGGTCCCTAGACCGATCAGATGCTGATCAGTAGCCAAAATCTGATTCTGAATCTGAACTATTTCTGCCTTGGTTTTCTCCTTCAATCCCATATCGCAGATCCAACTAACTTATTGTTCTTAACTTCACATCAGAAATCTATCCACCTTTTTACATTTCATGTTTATTCTTCTCTTTCTTTTTTTTCTTTTCTTTTCTGTTTCTGTTTTTTTTTCTTCAGCTGCTTGACAGCAACTCTTCCTCTTCTTCTCTTTTTGTTTTTTTTCTTCTTCACTCACTTCCTTGGAATGCTAGCTGATGGATGAATTTTCAACTTCTCTCTTGGTACACTACCCTCAATTCTTCAATTGATTTCTTCCTACTCTTGCAACTCCTTCTTGATACAAAACTCAAATCAACTTGGCACCCATTTTACTTCAACCTCAAAAAAATTTTCTTAAAATGCATCCTTGATGTTTCCTCATTCCAACATTTCAAAGCTCTAACCACCTCCCCCACACTTAAATTTTTGTCCGTCTCGAGCGAAGTAACATTAAGAAGCATCTAAAACAACCAAGTCCATGGAAGAAGATAGTTATGAGCAGAAAAACATGGAAAGGAAGGAGAATCGATCATGTATCAAGAATGATCATTTCAAAAACTGATATGAAAAGAAAAACAAAGTGATTAGCCTCTATAGATATAGTCCAAATATAGAATTATGGTTTTGAAAGAACCTAAGCAAGTTCTAAAGCACAATCACATGTGTGTATCACAAAGATTAGGCTAAATCCTCACTAGGTAGAAATAATTCATCTCAATTCATCAATCTAGACTCCATCACCAAGTAGTACTCAAGCAACTAAGAATTTCATCCATAAGCTCAAATCCTAAGTTTTAACAATCAAATTTAATTTGTTTTCAAGAGACTCTATCATGATATGGAGACAACCTAGAGGGATACCTTTATTCTTACTCATCGAGAAAAAGTATCAAAAGAAATAACGTGGTATATACAATGACTATTTATTTAATCTATATTTCCTAAGCATTTATTATCAACAACTCACTTCAAAAAGAAATATTTACTTCTAGAATCATGAAAATGATATATACAATGAAATCAAAGTGCAAGAAAAGTAAACTCCCCTTTAATTTGGGTAGATAGCATCATTGATGTCCATTCCATCCACCTCTTGTTGGGACCGGGTGCATGTCGACAGGGATACGGGTTCGTAAAATTCAAAATTTTTACGTGCAACGGAAGAATTAGCAAAAAATAATTTCCTAAATTATTTTGACCACGTATCTAGCATGCAACCTTATAGTGTGTTGACATAATCATAAAATAAAACTTTGCGGAAAAGTAAACTAATTTACATTATACCTCTCGTAACTCGAAGTAAGGGACGAGATCCAACCGTAGCGTCCCTTGGAAGCTCCGCCTCTATTCGCGTCCACGCCGAGTTCTCTTCGGGATGACTTCACAAAGTCACGAGTTTTGTGCCGACAAGAACTACTAGATTCTCTATAGGCACAACAAGAAAGATCAAGAGAGGAAAGGGAAAATAACCACCAAGAAAACGGAATCGAATTCCGGGAAGAGAGGAGTCGCTATCCGCTTCTTCTTCTTCTTGTTTCGTTTCTCCTTCTTCTTGAAGCTCACGGCAACCTTGCTCTGTGTTGATAGGGTGCGCCGGCCCTAGCAAGGAAGGTGGGAGCCGGCCCTAATTCTCCAAGAAGGGCGCCGGCCCTAAGGGAAAGGAGAGGGAGAAGAGAATAAGAGAGAGGGAGAGAGGAAGTTACTAATCTCAATTAGTAATCCGTAATAAGGGCTTGCCTTTGGTTCCTTTATATAGTAGCAACTCCTTTGGTAAGTCTCCCTCTTAACCGAATTAACGGAATTAGTTATAAGAAATTTATCTTATAAATTCTCTTATTAATTGTTCCATTTAAGCCGAGTCTTATTATAACTAATTTATAAGAAAACAAATTCTTCTTCTCATTAAATTATGAAATAAATTTTATAAGGAATTTATAAACTTTCTTATTATGGAAAAATCAATTCATAATTGATTTTATAAAATTAAAATAAACCAATTCATGGATTATTTTAACTTCCATAAATGAATAAATTTCTACAAATTTATTTATATAAATTTCTTTATACAAATTTATGTATCCATAATTTATAAAATAAATCGCACTATATTCATTTTATTAATTAAACCAATTAAATTGGTTTTTCTCCCTTTTAATGGCCGGCCAACCAAGGAGGGTTGGCACCCTCTTTGGTCGGCCCAAATCGAGCCGAACCAACGCGAATTAAACTCATTTAATTCGCCCAAAAAGCCTTCAAAAGACTTAGCCATTTTTAGCTTCCATTGCGCCTCTGATTAACTCAGATTCGACTTATTTCTCTTGATCGGAATATCCAATTTTCAACTCGTTTTAAATCCCTCGGATTACCCGTAGTACGTGTGACTAAATAGGCTTTCGATTTATGTTGGCCGTCTATAATTAACCAATTATAGAATGGTCATGAGTGGCACCTAGTAGTACATCATGACCCCCAATTAATCGAAAGATCAACGGTTTGACCTCAAAAGAAATTATTCTGAAACCCTTCAGCAGCTCTAATGAGTCGTGCCCCATTCCCTTCACCATCTTATACCCACTTGGTTCAGGACACGGTCTATTTGTGTCAGTCCCCACTAGGCTGACTACGTCACACCTAGCCCAAGTAATGTCTTTCTCGTCCTTTGGATTTCTAATTACTCTCGTGTATTTAAGAGACTCGCACTCTTAACATGATATACTCTGGCCAGAGGTTTTGAGTAACAATCCGACGATAGGCCTGGGTATACATCTCCTCGCAAGGAGTGGTGAATCCTTTGTAGGTTGTTCAAACATCTTCGGGCACTTCGGCTCATGCCCAATCATCCTGGGTCCACACCTCCTTGGAGATGCTTGCTTAAGATATTAAAGTATAAGTCTCCATGACCAAGATGACTTGAACACCGCAAGTCAAAGGAACATCGAACTTAAGCTGCAGTAAGAACTTCATTGACATATCTTTATAGATAACCATATGAAGTTTTACAGCTAGTCACTCCAATGAACTAGTTCCCTTAACTAGCATCCATGTTCATCTTCGGACATCCCAATGTCACCAGCCAGTGAAAATCAGCTGATTAGAGAATAACCCATGCTAGTCTCAACAGAATTGATAGTGTCCGTTTTTATCAATTCATCGACTAGGGATAATTTCAATACTTCACAATTGCACATTAGAGATAATCAATAGTTGTGATCCCATCACAAATTCTCTTATGCTGTGAGTTGTATTGCGGACATTCAGTAGATGAGTTTAAGATCCCAATCAAATACACAAAACATGTATACTCAAATAGTGAATTATCATTTATTAATATAAATGTTTACATCATAAGGCGATTGCCTTAGGACACTTCTCTCATATCACTAACAAACTCCCACTTGGCCTAATGCCAATCGCTACGGTATCCAATACCATAGGCTCTATCATGTCCCTCAAACTTGCTTTGAGGCAAGGCTTTAGTTAAAGGATCCGCTATATTCCTTTCTGTGGGAACCCTCTCAATTTGTATGTCATTCCTACTTATAATCTCTCTTATCAGATGATAGTGTCGAAGCACGTGTTTGGATCGCTGATGAGACCTTGGTTCCTTTGCTTGTGCAATAGCTCCATTGTTGTCGCAGTAAACCGGCACTGCTTCATCAATGGTTGGAACCTCATCAAGTTTCGAGACAAACTTCTTGATCCAAACTGCTTTGGTGGTAGAATTCGCTACGGTGTCTTGTTTGGAACTTTTCCAACTTATTGCGCTTCCATTCAAAGTAAATACGAATCCAGACTGAGATTTGGAGTCATCCTTATCTGTTTGGAAACTGGCATTTGTATACCCACGTATTACCATATCTCCTTCTCCATATATTAGGAACACATCCTTAGTTCTTCTTAAGTACTTAAGGATTGTCTTGACAGCTGCTCAATGATCCATTCCTGGATCCGACTGGTATCTGCTTGTGACGCTCAAAGCATATGATACATCGGGTCTAGTACATAACATAGCATACATGATAGATCCTATTGCGGATGCATAGGGAATCTTATTCATGCAAATCCTCTCGTCTTCTGTGCGCGGACACATAGACTTTGAAAGGTTGATCCCATGCCTGATGGGAAGGTAACTTTTCTTGGATTCCGACATGCTAAACCATTTTAGTACTCGGTATATATACGTAGACTGCGAAAGACCAAGCAACCATTTTGATCTATCTCTATAGATTCTAATCCCAAGGATATAGGTTGCTTCTCCCAGGTCTTTCATGGAGAAAGTTTTGGACAACCAAATTTTAACTGTCTGTAAGACTGATATATCGTTTCCTATAAGTAAGATGTCATCGACATATAATACTAGGAATACGACTGCACTCCCACTAACCTTCTTGTACACACAAGGTTCGTCAGGATTTTGTGAGAAATCAAACTCTTTGATTGTCTCATCAAAATGGATGTTCCAGCTCCTAGATGCTTGCTTCAGTCCATATGTAGATCCTCGAAGCTTGCATACTTTGATTTTATCAACCGATGTGAAACCATCAGGTTGTATCATGTATACATCCTCAAGCAGGTTTCCATTAAGGAAAGCTGTTTTCACATCCATTTGCCATATCTCATAATCATAATGAGCTGCTATGGCTAGGAGAATCCGAATGGATTTAAGCATAGCTACTAGCGAGTAGGTTTCGTCATAATCAATTCCTTGTTTTTGACGATATCCTTTTGCCACTAATCTAGCCTTAAAGGTAACTACATTACCTTGCATGTCGGTTTTCTTCTAGAAAACCCACTTGCACCCTATGGGCTTAATCCCTTCAGGTGGGTTAACCAAGTCCCATACTTGGTTTTCATACATGGAATCCATTTCCGACTTCATGGCTTCAAGTCATTTGTCCCTTTCTGAACTTTTCAGAACATCTTCATAACTGATAGGTTCGTCATCGCTTATGAGTAACACATCATTCGATTCACTTATGAGAAATCCGTATCTCTCTGGAATATTGCGTGTCCTATCAGACCTACGAAGAGGTGGTGTTGTTTTAGGTTCAACTGATAGCTCATCACTATAAATTATCGGTTGTGGGCCTAGACTAGGTGTCTCTGTAATGTCTATTGGAGTTTCTTGAACTTCATCAAGTTCAATCCCACTCCCACTGTTTTCTTGTAAAAGAAATTCTTTTTCTAGAAATACAGCATGCCTTGAAACAAACACCTTTTGCTCCAAGGGATGATAGAATTGGTAACCCTTCGTTTCCTTAGGATATCCAATAAATAGACACTTATCAGACTTAGCATCCAATTTGTCTGATATAACCCGCTTCACATAAGCAGGACAACCCCATATCTTAAGGTGAGTTAAGTGAGGTTTCTTACTATTCCAAATCTCATATGGAGTAGTAGAGACTACCTTGGTCGGGACTCTGTTTAGCAAGTAAACAGCTGTTTTAAGTGCATAGCCCCAAAAGGATTTTGGAAGAGTTGCATGATTCATCATCGACCTAACCATGTCCATTAAGGTTCGGTTGCGCCTCTCAGATACACCATTATGCTGTGGTGTATATGGCGGAGTCCATTGGGACAATATCCCATTGTCCCTAAGATAATCTTGAAACTCTTGACTTAAGTATTCACCACCTCGATCGGATCGAAGTATCTTAATACTTTTGCCAAGTTGTTTCTCTACTTCATTTCTGAACTCTTTGAATTTCTCAAAAGCTTCAGATTTGTGTTTCATCAAGAACACATACCCGAATCGTGAGTGATCATCGATAAAGGTGATGAAGAAGTTATAGCCTCCTTGTGCAAGAGTTGACATTGGTCCACACACATCGGTATGTATTAGACCAAGCAATTCTCCTACTGGATTACTCTTTCCGGAAAAGAGTAATTTGGTCATCTTGCCTTTTAAGCATGATTCGCATGTATCAAATGAACCGGGTTCAAATGATTCCAGAATCCCACATCGGTGTAATTCGGTCATGCGTTTCTTACTTACATGGCCAAGACGGCAATGCTAAGTGTAGGAGTCTATTCGATTATCTATTCGAGCATGTTTGTTGCTAACTTCGATATTGAAAACATCACCGGATAAATCTAACATGTAGATGTCATTGCACAAAGTTCCATTCCCATAAAGAACGTCATTTAAAGTTATGTAACAACAATTGTTACTAAAAGTTAAATGATAACCCTTTTCATTCAAACATGAAATAGATGCAATGTTCTTTATTAACGAAGGAACAAAATAACAATTATCCAATTCTAAGACACGTCCAGTGGGGAGCTTTAGCAAATATGTTCCGATGGCAACAGCAGCAATCTTTGCTCCATTTCCAACTCGTAAATTCGCTTCTCCTTTGACGAGTCTTCTTCTATTCCTTAGCCCCTGTATGTCATTACATATATGTGAGCTACACCCAGTATCAAGTACCCAGGTATTTGAGGAAATAGAGTGACATTCAATAACGAAGATACCTGAAGAGGATGGGGCATCGGATGCCTTATTCTTCGAGGACTCAAGATAAATCTTGCAGTTTCTTCGCCAGTGACCCTCCTTGCCACAATGATGGCAAGTTCCTTTTGGTTTCTTTTCAGTCTTTTTGGCCTTTTTCTTCTTCCCTTTACTCTGTTCTTTGGCCTTCCTCTTAGAACCTTTCTTCGAGGAACCAACTAACAGTACCATCTTTTGATCCGGCTTTACAGAAGGCTCCAAGTCTTCAGCAGGTTGAGCAACTCAGGAATGGTAGTCTCCAGTTTGTTCATATCCGATAGTTCATCACAAATTGTGAATAACTTTTGGACAAACAACTCAGAATTAAGTCAATACTTAGTTCATGATCCATTGCAAAACCGAGTGTGCTCAGTCGCTCAATGTACCCCAACATCTTTAACACAAACTGCTAGGCAGAAGTGCCTTCCTGCATCTTAGTGGTGAAGAGGAGTCTGGAGACTTCGAACCTTTCGGATCTGCCTGCTCTTCAAAACAACTCATTAAGATGGAAGATGATGGTATAAGCATCCAATGCTCATGCTGCTATTGCAGCTCAGGTACCATAGAGGCTAGCATGATGCAACTCGCAAGTTCAGAATCGGTCACATGTTTCTGATAGGCCATAGACGGTCTGGAGTTGCACTTCTGGAGGTTGGTTGGGAAGTTGATCTTCAAGGACATATGCAAGCTTCTCTGCCTTGAGGACTATCCTCAGGTTTCGAAGCCAGTCCATGAAGTTTGGCCCAGTCAGTTTATTGGTGTCCAAAATGGAACGCAAGTTAGAGAAGACATGATCGAGTGATTAACCTAGAAATACAAATTGAGCTTATGTGAGAAGAATGATAAAGAATGTATCAATATACATTAATTAAAATCCTATCTATTTTCAAATTGAATAACCCTTTTTATCATTCGGGAGATTGTAGGAACATCTCCAAATAGGTTGATATCCAACCATAGATAAGAACAACCATGGCTGTGGCCATCAAGTTATTCTTAGCTATGAAGGTAGGTAATTATACCGATTACATATCACATATATGTAACTATCACTTTATGCTATCACTAATTGAATGTTTGCATAAATCATTGGGTTGTTAACTCATTAACAAGTATGCGACATTATACATAGCACCCAACTGCACCTCTCTTTGCATCGACCTTGGCTGTGGCACAACAAATCGATGCTCCAAGCTTAAGGCTGACCCATTAATCAAGAAATAGTTTTAATATGGTTGGAGCTCATTCAACCGTTTAGTCAGGCTTGGATGTGTCCAACAACCAAAACTAAGGATTGACCTCTGACTCCAACTATATTATTCGTAAACTAATTCCATGGTTTGAACATGTTGAGATTCAAGCCGGGCATGGATGTGTCCATCAACCCAAACGAGAAACAAAACTCCGATTCTAACCATATTAATGGAAGGTGTTGGCCTTAATATTTGTAAGGGGTTTTGGGTCTCATCCTTTCTTTTCTAAGCCATTCATGACATATAATTATGTCATGACTAACGATTTCCTTAATAAAGTATGTATGTGACTTAATTTATCAAGTCCCATGAATTGAATTAGGAACCGGATTTCCTAATTCTAATTTTATACTTATTAAAGGAATTGTTTTGGGAAACAATTTCCTAAATTGTCATAATCAATTTCGGAAATAATATGTTTAAAGACTTTGATTTCTCTAAATCAAATCTTATTAAATTAAGAGACAATTCCCTTAATTCAACCACATATTATTTCATGAAAATCTCATTTAAAGAGACTCTATAGGAAACCATTTTCCTAATTAATTTTGGAGACAACAATATGTAAGAGCATCACCTCTTAAACATATTTTATTCATGGATTTAATTAATTACAACAAATCGTTTTCTAAGGGTGGCTCCCCGAGGCTCAGATACCCAAAGAAAAATAATTGTTGTAAATCCAATTGGACGGCTCCCCGAGGCTCAATCCAAATCAAACATGACAATTTCAATTAAAATTGGGAAATTAAATTACAACAACTAACTTTAAATTGGACGGCTCCCCGAGGCTCAATCCAAAATAAAGAATTTTGTTGTCAATTTAAAACCAATTCAAATTTAATTGTCAATTTAAACTATCCATGAATTTGTCTAGACTTT
>JAGFNQ010005826.1:0-84257 GCA_024364735.1 Boesenbergia rotunda
GAGCTCCAACCATATTAAACTATTTCTTGATTAATGGGTCATCCTTAAGCTTGGAGCATCGATTTGTTGTGCCACAACCAAGGTCGATGTAAAGTGAGGTGCAGTTGGGTGCTATGTATATTGTTGCATACTTGTTAATGAGTTAACAACCCAATGATTTATGCAAACATTCAATTAGTTGATAGCATAAAGTGATAGTTACATATATGTGATATGTAATCGGTATAATTATCTACCTTCATAGCTATGAATAACTTGATGGCCACAGCCATGGTTGTTCCTATCTATGGTTGGATATCAACCTATTTAAAGATGTTCCTATGATCTCCCGAATTGATAAAATGGGTTATTCAATTCGATAAATAAATAGGATTTAATTAATGTATGTTGATGCATTCTTTATCATTCTTCTCACATAAGCTCAATTTGTATTTCTAGGATAATCACTCGATCATGTCTTCTCTGAATTTGCATTCAATTTTGGACTCCAATAAGTTAACTAAGGACAAAAGGATTAAAAAGGCACCAAAAGGCACTTGCCATCACTATGGCAAGGAGGGCCACTGGTGAAGAAACTGCAAGGTTTATCTTGAGTCCTTGAAGAAGAAGGCATCCGATGCCCCATCCTCTTCAGGCATCTTCGTTATTGAATGTCACTCTATTTCCTCGTACACCTGGGTACTTGATACTGGGTGTAGCTCACATATATGTAATGACATACAAGGGCTAAGGAATAGAAGAAGACTCATCAAGGGAGAAGCGAATTTGCGAGTTGGAAATGGAGCAAAGATTACTGCTATTGCCATCGGAACATATTTGCTAAAGCTCCCTACTGGACTTGTCTTGGAATTGGATAATTGTTATTTTGTTCCTTCGTTAATAAAGAACATTGTATCTATTTCATGCTTGAATGAAAAGGGTTATCATTTAACTTTTAGTAACAATTGTTGTTACATAACTTTAAATGGTGTTCTTTATGGGACCGAAATTTATATAAAGAAATGTATATAAAGAGATTTATTTTCATGGAAATTAAAATAAACCTTGGATTGGTTTATTTTATTTTATAAATCAATAATGGATTGATTTACCATGATAAAGAAATTTATTCTTTTTATGAAAATGAAAATGAACCATGGATTGGTTTATTTTATTTTATAAAATCAATTATGAATTGATTTTTCCATGATAAGAAAAATTTATATGATAAATTTCTTATAAAATTTATTCCATAATAAAAGGGGAGACATGGTTGTTTTTATTATAAATTAAGTTATAATAAAAACTTGGCATAACGGAACAATTCATAAGAAATTTATAAGATACATTTCTTGTAAAATTTATTCCATAATAAAAGGGGAGATATGGTTGTTTTTATTATAAATTAAGTTATAATAAAAACTTGGCTTAACGGAATAATTCATAGAAAAATTTATAAGATAAATTTCTTATGAAAAATTTATTCCATTAAAAAGGAGACGTGGCGATAAAGAGGCTACTATATAAAGGTGCAAAGGCAAGGCTTGGAAATCAATTCAAGTGATCAAGGATTCTTACCTAGCCTCTTTTCCTCTCCTTCTCTCCCTCTCCCTCCTCAAGTGGGCGCCGGCCCTAGAAGGGCTTCTTGTTGCCGTGTGCCACCTCCACCAAGAAGCCAAAGAAGAAGAAGAAGCGGATCGCGACTCCTTCCTTCCTCCCGGAATACGGATTCCGTTCTTCGTTTGGTGGTTAGCTTTCATCTCTCTCTCTTGATATTCTTGTCGTGCCTTTGGAGAATCTAGTAGTTCTTGTCGGCACAAAACTCGTGGCTTTTCGAAGTCATCCCGAAGAGAACTCAGCGTGGACGCGAATAGAGGCGGAGCTTCCAAGGGACGCTACGGTTGGATCTCGTCCCTTCCTTCAAGTCACGCGTGGTATCAAGTAAATTAGTTTACTTTCTGCAAAATTTCAATTTATGATCATGTCTACACAATATAAGGTTGCATGCTAGATACGTGGTTAAAATAATTTGAGAAATTATTTATGCTAAATCTTCCGCTGCACGTAATTAAATTTTAAAATTACGAACCCGTATCCTTGTCAACATGCACCCGGTCCCAACACATGCATGTCCTCTTCAGCTTTTTGTCCTGTCCCCCTCTAGGGGATTGACGTGATCGATTTGCAGGGCTTTGTGTGACTTCGGGTTCTTGAGGGGCTTCTATCGGACTTCCCCGCTGTAGCATCACCGAGGCACCAACTAGTCTCCCTTGACTTCTGCCACTTGGTCGTCTACCGGGAATTTGATCTTCTGGTGATAGACCGAGACCACAGCCTGGAATATACTGAGTGGCTGGCATCCCAAGATGACATTGTAGGATGAGGGAGTATCCACGACCAGGAAGGGAGTCCTCCTAGTCCTCTCCAGAGTGTCACTGCGCAACGACAGTGATAGGGTAATTTGCCTATCGGCTGTACTCGGTATCCGATGAAGCCGAAGTGTGGAGTCGAAACTGGATGCAGTTCATCCTCGTCAATTTACATATGGTCTAGAGTGGCCTTGTATAGGATGTTAACAGAGCTACCTGTATCCACGAAGATACGCTTAACCTCATAATTTGCAATGCATGAAAGAATTACTAGAGTGTCTTCATGGAGAGCTTCTACGTCTTCCAAGTCCTCTGGGTCGAAGGAGATCATAGGGCTAAGATGTTGGCTCCGACTCAACCTGATAGCCTAGTTCTCCAGTTGCCGGGCGTGAGCCTTTCTTGCCCGGTGGGAATCTCCTCCGGTGGGTCCCCCTGAGATCACCCCCACGTGTTCAGAAGGTGGGTCACGTGTAGGGGCCTTGCCCTTCTTGGGGTCTCTTTCTAATGAGGGAGACCTACCGGGTGTGGCCCCTTGACTCCTCCCTCTCGAACGTGACCGGGACCTATGTCGGGTCTCATTCTCTACTGACTGCCATTGTCGGTGAGACAAGCTTCGCCGAGGGGACCTCCGACGAAACCCCGTCTTCTTCCACTTCCTCTGGGGTTTGGTGTCTACTGCTTCATTCACTTTTCTCTTCAAGACATTACACTCCTCGGTGGAGTGCATCATACTGCCATAGAATTCACAGTACTTCATCAGCGGCTCTGGTTGCTCGGTGTCAATTGTCTCTACCAGTTTCCTCCAACCAGCCCACTGGTCTTTCCCCAGGTGAAGATATTTTCCTCGTGCTGGAGCCGGAGGTTCCCTCCTTTCCAACCGTATAATGGTTTGAGTAGGGATCCCGGCTGGTTCCTTGCGGCGGGCGTGTTGCACTTCTTCCACGTTGATATGCTTGACAGAACGCCCTAACAGATCATTGAAGCTGGTGGGTGGCTTCTTCACCAAAGATCGGAAGAAATCCCCTTCCGAGAGCCCCTGGGTGCAAGCACTGATGAGGATCTCTGACGTCACAGTTGGCACATCCTGCGCCACTCGGTTGAACCGATGGATGTAATCCTTGAGTGGTTCTTTTGGCTTCTGCTTGAGAGCAAATAAATTTAGCGTCGTCTTCTGATAGCGATGACTGCTGGCGAAATGATGGAGGAACACAGTTCTAAACTCCATGAAGGAGTTGATAGAACCCTGGGGCAGCCTTTGGAACCATCGTCGGGCTACTCTTGATAGGGTGTTCAAGAACATTCGGTACTTTACACCATCGGTGTACTGGTGCAGGAGTTTGTTAGTAATATGAGAGAAGTGTCCTAAGGCAATCGGCTTATGATTGTAATCATTTACTTTAATAAATGAATATTCACTATTTGAGTATACATGTTCGTGTATTTGATTGAGATCTTAAACTCATTTACTGAATGTCCACAATACAATTCACAACATGAGAGAATTTGTGATGAATTCATAACTAGTGATTATCTCTACATGTGCAATTGTGAAGTATTGAAATTGTCCCTAGTCGATGAATTGATAAATATGGACACTATCAATTATGTTGAGACTAGCATGGGTTATTCTCTAATCAGCTGATTCTCACTGGCTAGTGACATTGGGATGTCCGGAGATAAACATGAATGCTAGTTAAGGGAACTAGTTCATTGGAGTGACTGGCTGTAAAACTTCACATGGTAGTCTATATATAGACATGTCAGTGAAGTTCTTACTGCAGCTTAAGTGCGATGTTCCTTTGACTTGCAGTATTCAAGTCATCTTGGTCATGAAGACTTATACTTTGACATCTTAAGCAAGCATCTCCAAGGAGGTGTGGACCCAGGATGGTTGGGTATAAGCCGAAGTGCCCGAAGATGTTTGAACAACCTACAAAGGATTCATCACTCCTTGCGAGGGGATGTATACCCAAGGCCTATCGTCGAATTGTTACTCAAAGCCTCTAGCCAGAGCATGACATGTTCAGAGTATGAGTCTCTGAAAGACATGAGAGTAATTAGAATCCATTGGACGAGAAAGACATTACTTGGGCTAGGTGTGACATAGTCAGCCTAGTGGGGACTGACACATATAGACCATGTCCTGAACCAAGTGGGTATAAGATGGTGAAGGGAATGAGACACGATTCATTAGAGCTACTGAAGGGTTTCAGAATTATTTCTGAGGTCAACCGTTGATCTTTCGATTAATTGGGGGTCATGATGTACTACTAGGTGCCACTCATGATCGTTCTATAATTGGTTAATTATAGACGGCCAACATAAATCGAAAGCCTATTGGCACCTTCTTGGTGGAGGAGGCACCTTCTTGACAAGAAATACAAGATTCTCCAAAGGCACGACAAGAATATCAAGAGAGAGAGATGGAAACTAACTACCAAGTAACGGAATCAAGATTCCGGGGAAGGGAAGGAGGGAGTTGCGACCCGCTTCTTCTTCTTCTTTGGCACCTTCTTGGTGGAGGAGGCTCACGGCAACCCTAGGCGGTGCGCCGGCCCTAGAGAGAGAAAGGGGCACCGGCCCTAGAGAGAGAAAGGGGTGCCGGCCCTAGAGAGAGAAAGGGGCGCCGGCCCTAGAGAGAGAAAGAGCTTGCTACTTTATCTCTTGATTGGAATTCAAGCCTTGCCTTGGTTCCTTTGTATAGTAGCCTCTCCATCGCCAAGTCTCCCTTTTAACGGAATAAATTTTCATAAGAAATTTATCCTATAAATTTTCTTATGAATTATTCCGTTATGCCAAGTTTTATTATAACTAAATTTATAATAAAAACAAACACAGCTCTCCTTTTATTATAGAATAAAATTTATAAGAAATTTATTATATAAATTTTTCTTATCATGGAAAAATCAATTCATAATTGATTTTATAAAATAAAATAAACCAATCCATGGTTCATTTTAATTTCCACAAAATGAATAAATTTATTATATAAATTTTCTTATCATAAATTTTTTTATATAAATTTATTTATCCATAATTTTATAAAACAAATCGCGCTTGATTTATTTTATAATTTAAATCAAATAAATTGGTTTCCCTCCTTTATTGTGGTCGGCCAAACCAAAGAGGGTGGGCACCCTCTTTGGCAGGCCACACCAAGCCAAACTCTTGCGAATTAAACTCATTTAATTCGTCCAATAAGCCTTCAAAAGACTTAGCCATTTTAAGCTTCCGATGCGCCTCTGATAAATTCAGATTCGACTTATTTCTCTTGATTGGAAAATCCAATTTTCAACTCGTTTTAAATCCCTCGGATTACTCGTAGTGCGTGTGACTAAATAGGCTTTCGATTTATGTTGGTCGTCTATAATTCATCAATTATAGAACGATCATGAGTGGCACCTAGTAGTACATCATGATCCCCAATTAATCGAAAGATCAACGGTTGACCTCAGAAATTATTTTGAAACCCTTCAGCAGCTATAATGAGTCGTGCCTCATTCCCTTCACCATCTTATACCCACTTGGTTCAGGACACGGTCTATGTGTGTCAGTCCCCACTAGGCTGACTATGTCACACCTAGCCCAAGTAATGTCTTTCTCGTCCAATGGATTCTAATTACTCTCATGTCTTTCAGAGACTCATACTCTGAACATGTCATGCTCTGGCTAGAGGCTTTGAGTAACAATTCGACGATAGGCCTTGGGTATACATCCCCTCGCAAGGAGTGATGAATCCTTTGTAGGTTGTTCAAACATCTTCGGGCACTTCGGCTTATACCCAACCATCCTGGGTCC
This sequence comes from Boesenbergia rotunda, assembly GCA_024364735.1. Lineage (NCBI taxonomy): Eukaryota > Viridiplantae > Streptophyta > Magnoliopsida > Zingiberales > Zingiberaceae > Boesenbergia > Boesenbergia rotunda. The sequence goes on from JAGFNQ010005826.1 coordinate 6,147, forward strand.
ACACCTCCTTGGAGATGCTTGCTTAAGATGTCAAAGTATAAGTCTTCATGACCAAGATGACTTGAATACTGCAAGTCAAAGGAACATCGCACTTAAGCTGCAGTAAGAACTTCACTGACATGTCTATATATAGACTACCATGTGAAGTTTTACAGCCAGTCACTCCAATGAACTAGTTCCCTTAACTAGCATTCATGTTTATCTCCGGACATCCCAATGTCACTAGCCAGTGAGAATCAGCTAATTAGAGAATAGCCCATGTTAGTCTCAACAGAATTGAATGTCCGTATTTATCAATTCATCGACTAGGGATATTTTCAATACTTCACAATTGTACATGTAGAGATAATCACTAGTTGTGATTCCATCACAAATTCTCTCATGCTGTGAATTGTATTGCGGACTTTCAGTAAATGAGTTTAAGATCCCAATCAAATACACAAACATGTATACTCAAATAGTGAATTTTCATTTATTAAAATAAATGTTTACAATCATAAGGCGATTGCCTTAGGACACTTCTCTCATATTACTAACAGGAGGGACACATGTGTGGCCTTGCCATTATAGATGAGTTACCTAGGGAGGTGACTAAGGCTAAGAGCTCAAGGGAGAGCTCTAGTAGTCAAAATGAGATTCATGGTCAATGGATCTCAGGAGGATTTCTCCAAGAAGACTAGATGGACTGAAGAATGTGCCAAAGGATTTGGAAGACTCACTTGAGTCTTAATTCTAAGGAGTTGGCATATCAAGAGGGAGTTTTATGGATGAAAAGATGAAAATGAGACTATATTGCATGAAAATTTATTTTCAATGTGTAGATGTCATATAAATCAATGCTAGGAGTGCATTGGGATTGAGGATGAGAAGACACATCAAGAGAGAGTTTTATGGATGAAAAGATGAAAATGAGACTATATTTCATGAAAATTGATTTTCAATGTATAGATGTCATATAAATCAATGCTAGGGGTGCATTGGGATTGAGGATGAGAAGACTCATCAAGAAGAGATCGAAACTAGGACTTTAGGCCAAGGATGAATTGAACAAATTAGATAGTTTTGAATTTCATGTCAAACTTGGGATTGGCAATAGATTTACTTGTAAACATATTTTTTTCCAGGTAGACATAGGTGTTACAAATCACTCCACAAAATTTTAGAATTTTTAGAGATTTGTAGAATTAATTATGCGTATCTGAAATTAGGACAGAAAAACTAGAATTAGGGTACCAGTCAACTGATTCAGAATCAGTCGACTGGTCTAGTTCAATTTAGAAACTAGGCTTTCTAAGGCATCAGTCGACTGGCCCACAATCAATCGACTGATCTTTCTATATGATTTATCAGTCGACTGACCCAGGGGCAGACAACTGATCTGCGATTAATTTAAAAGGAACAGCCGCACGGGGGGTGATCGAACCTAGGGTTTTAGCACCACCCCCTACGATTTCTCTCCTCCCTCAACCTCCCCTACTGCTCCAAGCCTTCCCAAGGCCCAAAAATCACATTCTTAGTCTTCCTCCAACTCAGATCTAGGTCTAGGGCAAGAAGAGCATCTTCCTTGAGCCAATCTTCATCAACATTCATCATGCAACGTGCGGGGAAACGGTAACAACTTGTGTGGTTTATTTTTCATATTTAGTTCATGATTCATGACTGACTTGTTCCTGTTTGCATGTGTTTTCCTTCTTTTCCTTCTTTATTGGGTAATTTTGGGTACATGCATGGGTTAATTGCATCTTAGAGTTGTACAAAAGAGAAGGATGGGTGAGGGACCATCCCAGCAGCATCCCAAAGATCTTGCGGCTCCTCGATTCCGATCCGAGCTCTGCCGACAGAGATTTGTAAATGCTAACATTGTGTTAATGAACTATAGATATCTCAACCAAGCGTATTTTCAAGAGAATACCGCACACATTGTTGAGATAATCACCCATTTTGGCTTAGAAAAACTTGTTTACTGCCAGCAGTTTGTCAACATTGACCTATGCAAGGAATTTTATGCAAACCTTACATGTAGTGATCCCGATGATGGGGCATATGAGTCCATGGTGCAGGGAGTCACCATTCCTTTTTCGCCTGCAGTATTAAGATCATTTCTAGGTTGTCGGGTTTCTGAAAATCCATTTACATGTTTTCCTAAAGTCATTGAGTCTTTGACCTTGCCAAATGTCACCCTGGATCAAGTTCATCGTTATTACTTCAATAATCCTCGCCTCTTCTAGATCGTATCTTCGAAGCTAAGCGTATGAGTCCAGTCAGTAACATACTGTATAAAGTTGTCCTAGATTGTATTCTACCCATTGTCACCAAGGGGAGGTTGAAGATTCGGCTCCCTCACTTGGTGATGATGTATGCATTGGAGAGGAAACTAGATGTTGACATTGTCTTGCATGTATTCACATCCATTGTACATTTCTCGCATGGTGTCAATAGGAAAGTCTACATGCCCTTCGGTCATATTTTGATCGAATTCTTTAAATCTAGGGGTATTAATGTTGTCAAAGGTCAGATACATAGTTTGTCCAAGGATTACGACCAGATAGGTCTCGACAGCTTTCCTTGGTGGGTATTGAGAGGCATCGGGGTGAGATGGTCTAGCGACGTCGTCCTGCCACTTCCTGTTCTGATGATGATGAGGAGGTTGTTCCTGCTACTCCTGCTGGGATCAGAGAGGAGCGATTCTCTCGGTTGGAGGCAGAGGTTCATGGGCTCAAGGAAGATTTTCAGACTTTTCAGCAGCACCAGGAGGGTCTCAGAGGCGACTTTCAGAGGTTCTAGCAGTGCTAGGACGAGATGTATGAGATGATCCAGCACTGGAACCTCATGTATCAGGCCCCTCCTTCTCCTCCTCTAGGCGATGAGATGTAGACTCAGCATGACTTGGGCGTAGTAGTGTTGAGAGTGTGTTAGATTGATTATGTTATTCATTTATCTCTCAAACACTTTATTTCATATTGTATTATTTGAGGATTTCGGGGTTATGACCCTTGTAGTACTTATTTATATTTTAGTATTGCTTATCTGCACTTTCAAAACATAACTTGATATTGCTCATATGGAATGATATTATCTTGCTATTATGGGCATAAGGAAATTTCCATGTATATGTCTATATCTAGAGATAAGGGATAAAAGGGGGAGATTTCATCATGTGCTTTATCTTGAAAAATTATATGAAAAGAAAGGGAAGATTTGAAAATAATTCTATGGTTCAAATGATATATGATAGGCTTGGCAAACACATAGATTCAAAGTTCGGATAGAAAGTTGATACAAAATGAAATATTTTCAAAGAATTAGAATTTGTGTCAAAAAGTCAAGCATATTTGGTATTTTCACGAAATTATATTTTTCTGAGTTAGAATATATCTTTAGAAATATGCTTGCAAAATTTTAAATTTTTTTGAATTTGTGGAATTTTCTAGGGGTTTCTGAATTTCGACTGGGAAATTCAGATTACTGTGTATCAGTCGAATGCCCTTGTGGCAGTCAACTGATCTTTCTGTGGGTTCGTGAATTGCAGACACCAGTCAACTGGTAGCTGGGCAGTCGACTAGTACTGCTGTTTTCTAATTTCTGGGGGTTTTCAGAAATAGAAAGGTGTTCTCATTGACCCTAGGGGTAGGATTGCTTGGGGCAATCCTTTTGATGGTGTCAAAGGGGGAGAACTTGTGGTTTTAAGTTAGGTTTAAGTTAATTTGGTGTTGTGAAAAATTGAAAATTATGTGTAGGACATAGGTTAAGGGGGAGGATGCATGTGTTATGCTTCTTACTATGTCTTTAATTTTCAATTGTTATTGTTGTTTTTGTACCTAACTTAAACATATTGTCACACATCAAAAAGGGGGAGATTGTTGGGGCAATTGACCCATGTATGATTAGGAGGATCATGGGTTTTGATGTGTGTGTCAATATGATTAAGTTAGGATTTCATGTTGATCTAGTATATGTATGTGAGTGTGCAGGTTTGCAGGATACACATAGACTTGGTTGGACGTCTTCGGGTACGGTGAAGGGTGGCATGGAGGCAAGCCGTGGGCTTGTGTGCGCATCCGACGGACCATGGACAAAGCAGGGACGATGAGCCCAAGGAAGTGGACTTTGAGGCGTACATGAAGGATGGCATGGAGGCAAGTCGAGGGCTTGTGTGCGCATCTGAGAGACGAGGGCCAAAGTCAAAGAGGACTTGAAGGCAACAGATCAAGGCTGCTTGAGCAGGAATGATGAGTTGAGGGATGCAGACTTCGAGGCATGCGTGAAGGATGACATGGAGGCAAGCCGAGAGCTTGTGTGCGTATCTGAGGGACGGGATCCAAAGTCGAAGAGGGCTTGAAGGCAACAGATCGAGGCTATTGGATAAAGAGTCAACCAGGTAGTGAGGTTTCGAGTGCTGAGGGAATTGTACTCGGGGGGGGGCTAAGTCGTGAGGGTTCGAGTGCTAAGAGAAATATACTCAGGAAGGGTAACCCTAGACTTAGGGAGTGGACCAGTCGACTGGTGAGGGACCAGTCGACTGATATGGTCCACAGAAAGATCAGTCGACTGGTCTAGACCAGTAGTCAACTGATGGTGACCAGAATTTGAATTGTCATTCGAATTCCACCAGTCGACTAGTACTGGATCAGTCGACTGGTAACGGTCATATCAGCCTCGAGCTCTATTTAAGGGAGCTTGTTTATGGCTGTTTCTTTTTTGTGAAACAAGCTTGGTAAGAGCTTGTTAGTAGCCTGTACGTGCTCAGGGTTTGTCGAAGTGTTGTGGCGAGGTTTCTCCATCCACAAGAGCGACAAGAGCTAGCCAGAGGTGCTCCGGGGAATCATCCACCGAAGGATCGTGATCGTCAACCTTACGGACAGCTGTGGAGTAGGAGTTTCATCTCCAAACCATGTAAATCGGTGTGTTCTTCGTGTTTGTTAGTTTTAGTTTTTATTATTCCGCTTGCGCATTAACATTTGTAGGAAGAAAGATCGAAAAATTGCTATTCCCCCCCTCTAGCAAACGGTAAGATCCTAACAAAGTCTAGGCATATTAGTTTGAGACATGAATATGTGAAACAATTAAAGGTGATAACACTTACCCCAATCGACCCAATATTGTCGATCCCTCGGCGAGATATAGACAGGTAAATCACTAGGGGCATTTTGCCTAGCATAATGACCCTATGCATGGGAGAGATCAAACATCCAATGATGAATTTTTCACTCGTTCGAAATTGATCTCAAGACTGATTGAAGTAACCACCTATACAAGTACCAACTACGTCAACCCGTGAGGACAATATATGGAACAATTGATAACATATGATGTTGTCAGTGTGGTCTATGTTAGGACCAATAAGAATCTAGTAGATCCCCTGACAATAGGTCTTTTGAGAGATTTAGTCAAGGAAATATCTAGTGGAATGTAACAATCACGGGTGATGATAATCTAACTATGTATAGTTGTAGCACTATTCTATAGTTAAATAGGTAAGAACAAGTCACCGTAATGTGATTGATTTGACACTAACATATTTTACTAACCCCTTCTAGGATGTTCAGTATAAATAGCTATATGGTTGAGGTTGAGTACATACTCTTAATGAAGTTCAAGTCTCAAAACAGCTAAAGACATAATTTCAAACTTTACTTATTGAACATGAGAAATGGTGTCATTTCTAACAAGACCATGGTTTAGTCTTGTAAATGTTCATGAATCCGAGATCGAGCACAAGGCTATAATAGTAAATAATTTGAACATATTTTGAAATATGTGATAGTTCATATGTTGTGTATTTCCTGTATTTGCATAGAGACGGAGCACACTATCATCTTGTAAATGCTTTGAAGTATTTCACTAATTGAAGATTAAAATCGAACGATAGATAACTTCCTGTATATGTGACTCTATTATAATCAATCTGGAAAAAATATTATAATCTAGTGGGGGATTGTAGAGATTGTAATATATGTGAGAGATTGAGTTGAACCAATGTGTCTCTCGGCTTCATCATTTCATTTTTGAATTGTTCTTAAACCAATGTATATCTTTGTTGGATGATTTCATTTATAACTAACTTTAACAGTTACTTAAAAGAAGAGGTGTCTTGTGATGGTTGCATCATCATTTGATTTTAGACACATTAATTCATGAAAAGACATCAATCTCTCTATAAATATTCAGATTTATATAGATTTATGTATGTTTTACAACTTAATATTTTTGTTAGATGATTTTGTCGCGAAGTGAGGTGGACTCTCAAGAGCACACGATCTCCCGAGGATCACGAGTTACAGAGGTTGGCTCCGATCTGCAAGGAAAGAACCGTTAGCGAACCCACCGGGAAAAATCCCCGGCAAGGCACTCCGACGGTCAAGTCAGTCCCAGGTGGTGGAAGAGCAGAAGCAATGAAACAGTAGCAAAAACACTATTGTGCGTACCTGGGGGACGAGGAGCGAAGAGACTTATATAGCCAGGGGAGCTGATAGCTTCTGCCCGGTCTGCCACCTTTTGTCGTATACGAGGACAGAGTAAGGCACAGCCAGGGTGGTAGGGTATTGTGTCGCATACCGGAATAAGGAAAGGGGCGCTATCAACTTATGAGTGAGCGTCGTCGGGCGCCGCTCGGCCTGACATGGGCGTAGGCGGTCTTGGTACGGGGTGCCAGGGAATGGTAGGAAGATCATGACGTCAGTGAGATACTCGCGATTCGGGCCAGAATGATGTCAGATCTGTGACAACCCCATACTTCTTCTGCTAGTTCCGTGTCAGGGAGTGGGTGTTCTTGTGGATCACGACAAAACCTCAAGTGCTAGTGCCGACTGGCGGCTTGGAACCCTCCTACCGGATCGGACTCGGCTGGACCCAGAAGGAGGTAGTCGAAGACCTGGTATCTTTCTGCCTTGGGGGTTCTCTGACTCGGGACCCTCCTGACCCGAGATTCCCCTAACTCGGAGGCATTCCGTTGTGAATCGGTCGTCCCGGTCGGGGTTGGTATCCTATTGGCTTCGGGGGGAACTAGCCGAACCGCCCCCCTGGGCCCAGCGTTCGACAGGCTCGTGGGCCCCCTGTCCTTATCTCCGTCTGACGGGGCGCCAGGCTGACAAGCCACGCCACATCCAAGCTGGGTCGGGATCATAAGCATCCCCCTCGAGTGTAGTCGAAGGAGGCACTCAGTCCGACTGACTGGACCAATGTCCGAGCAATAAGTTTGGTGCACCTCAGGCACTCAGCCCGACTGGAGTGTCCCATCAGCGAGACTCGGTCTCCTTGCCTTGTCTTTTCCTGTTTACCCCCGACCTGAACTAGATCGAATCACCTTCCTTTCATTAATGACCGCGATAATCAACCGGACACGCATCCTCTGGCCATTGCTTTCCCGAGCGACGAGGAACCCGCCGCCCATCTTCGCGAATGTCCAATTCACACGTGTGCTCTGTCGCTTCGGGAGTCACCTCGGGCCTGATCGGACGGTCCCGGCTTGATCCCGCCTTTTTTCCGGCTCATCATCGGACGACAGGCGTCATTCTTCGGCCCCTATAAAGAGGCCTTTTACCCCTCCGTTTTTACCATCACTTTTCACTTCTGATACCGAGTTGCTACTCTCTCGCGCTCTGCTAGGGTTCCGGCGAGCTTCGGTGGTGCTTCCCCTCCGATCATCTTCTCAGGTGGTTTCCCTCTTTCAGTTAGTTCTTTTGTCCTTCTAGTTCCCCATGGAGTCTCCTTCTTCACACCTCGAGCCATGGTACTCCACCCTGGTTACCGACCTCCACTTCCACTTCCACGACCTTGACCAACTCCAATCAGACTATCGAATTCCTTCCAACCACCGACTGCGTCTACCTGACCCGACACCGAACCTTTGGGTTTCATCACCCTGTCCAGAGACCACATATAAGCCGGCCTCCGCTTTCCCATTCACCCTTTTATTTCCTCAATTTGCACCTCCTTTGGCATACCCTTATCCCAATTGGCCCCGAACGCCATCCGCTTGATGTGTGGCTCGGTCATCGTTTTCACCCTTTACCAAATACCTCTCCATCCGGAGACCTTCCATTATTTCTTCTACCCTAAAAAAACAATTGTCGGGTGACTTTTTCTTCCAAGCCCGAGCCAAAACCTCCTTCCTAGCGAAACTTCCATCCTCTAACAAAAGGTGGAAGGAACACTATTTCCTTGTTAAGACTACCCCGACCCCGAGCTAGCCCATGGCCTGGGTCAAAGATCTTCCTTCCTGTCCTTCTCTGTCTAAAAATTATCGCACCTCCGCTGCCTACCAGTCAGCTCTTTCCAAGCTAGGTGGTAGGTCACCAGGATTCAGACTACGCGGATGCTAACGCTAGAGGAAGAACTCACACCGTGCAAGATTAACACGAGCGTTAGGGGAACACGCCGAAGGTTGTCCGGCGAAGCCCACTCCGACGCTCAAGTCAGTGCCTCGATCTAGGAGATGAAGAGAAGGCAAAAAAGGTATGCGTGAAGTAGAGACAGTATAACCCCTTTATCGGAGGGGTTGAAGTACCTTCTATACCTGAGGTGGCTGTCCCACGAGTCTCCACGATTTTCTCCACGTCTCCCTAATTGTCGGTTACGGGATCACCTTTGCAACGGTCCACGCAGTCATTAAGTTCGGACTATTGCGATAATTATGGGTCATAATTATCCCGTAATAATTGGTGATGATTATCCGCAAATCTGAAGAAAGGGAGATCGTTCCTTGAGACCGAATGCTTCTTAGGCTCCGCTTCCCCGAGCTGATCTCGGGGTCTTATGGCCCGGGGGGTCCTAGGCATTTTGCCTTCCCGAGGTGGTCTCGGGGACCTGGCTTCCCGAGGTAATCTCGGGGGCGCATCCTCTGATTTGATCTCCGGGACGTGTCTACCCGTGGGGGGTCTCGGGGGATCCCCTTCCCAAGAGGGTCTCGGGAGCTCTGGAAAGAGAGTCGTTCTGACTTGGTAGATCTTGCCACATAACTTTTTCAGTCCACGTGTCAGCCACAGGGTACTCAACCCCGTCACAAGTCCCTCCCTTCAAATCTGATTGAAGGAAGTGTGTCTAACTATTAGAATAGTGTTGTGATGAAGAAGTTGTATCCAGGTGGCCCTTATATCTTTTACTACTTCATTGGCGGCCTTCCAGGTCCGAGGAATCAGACCATGCACCCCTGGACCCTGGACCCTGGACAGTTCTTGAATGCATTCCGCATTTCCACGGATTTCAAGGCGACGCCCTGACGGCTGCCCAAGGCCCTCTAAAGGTGCATGGGGTCTCTTACTGGCAAGAAGGTCGTCTGGCGAATGTGGCCTTACCATGTGCCCCATCCTCCTTTTTACGGTGATCTCCCGCTAATACGCGTCATGGGCTATACGAAGCAACAGTAGTAAAGGATGGTGGCTCATCGGGATGTCTAATCAGCGCCGCTAACGTGCTACCCTTTCATTGTTCATAGGTGTGCAGCTTCTCCCTATAAAAGCTGGTGCAATGACACCCTTCTGCCTCCTTGCCCTATTTATTTTCAAACGCCTTCATTCCCCTACTATTCGTCTTGCTGCCGTGCCCCTTCTCCGAGTGTAAATCTCCTTCTGTTTTCCCCTTTCCACAACCCCCATGGGTCCAGTAGAGAAGAAGAAGAAGACCCGAGGCGACAGCGAAGTTTCTCGGAAGAGCCTGTCTATCATCTGGAGTGGTATGATACCATCTCCTCTATGGTTAGGTTAGCATCCCTCCAGGCCGCCTACCGGAGATATGGTATCCTGGAGGGCTGGGAGATGAGAGTTCCGGCCTTAGGCCAATCACCCGTAGAGACTCCTGCGGACTTTTTCATTTTCTTCTTAGGGCAGGTAGAATTAGGGCGTTGTTTCCCTATTCTCCCCTTTTTCATGAATGTCGCTAAATACTTCGGTATCCCTCTCCACCAAATGGCCCCAAACACCTTTGCCCAGATGGGCGGGGTGTTTGTCCTTTTCAAACTTTTCGGCATCCCTCTGACCCCCCCCCCCTGATTTTTTTCATTTTTTCATTGTTTCGGTTGGCTCGCGAGGGGCATTTGGCTTTACTGCCAACGCCGATCATAGGTTCTTGGGGGGATTCCTTCCTCCCATAAGGGATGGAAGAAATGTTTCTTCTATATCCAACTCTCTGAGCGTCCCTTCAGTCCTATCCACTAGACGGAGAGCCTGCCGCTCATTCCGGACCTTGGCAACTTCCAGCAAGACGTGGGATACCAGAGGGCTACGGGTATCCTGGCAGGGATGGACTTTCACGTCCTTCAGCTGGTGCAATGCGAGGAGCTCCTTTATCGGGCCGAGCTTAGCCCGAAAGTCATGAGCCTTAGCTCCAATCTTCGTAAGTTACCATTTGTCTTGTGAGTTTCCTTGTTAATTCTAACTGATGCCCTTTTGTCTCTATTTTGCAGACGACATTATGATTTCCTGAGCTATCAACTGACTCCTGAAGTGGGAGCAGGCTAACGAGCAAGCATTGGTTCCCACTTCCGTTTCTTCTGCTCCTGTGGGCATCTCGGTTGAGGACTGTGAGGAAGTGGATGAACCTTGAGAAGACCAAGAAACCCCGGAGGCTCCCTAGGATCTCGGAGCAGCATAATTGCCTACTGACCTCGAAGGGGATTCCCCTTCGTCTCCTATCAAGGCAACAGAGGAAGAGGTTGCGCCCACTCCCCCTGCCAAGCAACCAGGGACCCGGGTTACCGAGAAGAAACGACGGAAGTAACTGGCCCATAAGCCACGCCCCCTGAAGAGGTTGAAGAAGGGTTTAGCCACAAAGCCTCCGCCCGCCATTGATGAAGAGGATATGGTGCCTCTGCCCCAGAGGGTTCGGAGAGAACCCTCTTCTCCCTCTGCGGTAGTCACCGTTCCCATCGCCCGTGACCCAGCCGCTCTGACCGATCCCTCCACTGCTCAGCGAGGTAAGGAGGTGTCGCTTGATGTGTCTAGCTCTCGCCGGAAGGCCCCTATGGCGAAGAAAGAGGCGACAAAGGGCTCCCAATTCATCCAAATAAAGGGAACCCCCTCTGATGGTCTACAAATAGCGTCTAGCTCGGAGGAGGACGTCCCTGACCCTAGAGATGTTCCCGGTCAGTCAAGGCAGTCTGCTGAGGAACTTCTCCATCCTCCTATTCAATCGTGATGGTCAGCTGGATCAACTCGCTATCTGGGTATGCTACACCAGTCCCTGCTGACGATAATTGTGCTTGAGCTTTTCCTCTTTGTTTCGTTGTTTCACTTTAACTTTCCTTTTTCCGTCTCGCAGGTCGCCTCCAACTGTGTGGCTATGAGTCGCCTGTTGTGCTCCCAGGGGGGTTACTGAAGACCTCCTCTAGAGGGTTGCAGAAGGAGAGGCGGAAGTTGGCCGAGCCCGCGAGGCAGACCTTCTGCAGTTGGAGGTCAGCAGGGTCCTAAGGGAAAAGGTCAGACATTGCCTCGATGCCCTGCTGGCTTCTTAAGAGACTATGCACGGCTACCGTATACGGGAGCGTGCCACGTCCGAGAAGAATAAAGTCTTCTCTGAGGAATTGCAGAGACTGACCCAAGAACGGGACCAACTCCAGGCATAGGCGACGGAGTTATCTGCCAGCGTTCAACTCTTGGAGTCTTCAAAGAAAGCTATGGAGGATCAGAATGAAGAACGGGAGCGCCTGCTGGATCTAAAAGAATATGACATAGAGCTATCAGCCACTTATGCCTCCGACCTCCAGGATAAAGTTACTCGGGCCCAGGACCAGGCTTCCGCTATCACCCAGAAGCTCCAAGAAACACTGGGGGCACATGATCGCCTATCCCGAGAGGTGGCAGAGCTGAAACCCGCTAAGAAGGAGGTTGAGGCTGAGCTACAGAAGCAGAGGATTGACCATACAACCCAACTGTCCAAGGCCGAGGTGAAGTTCAAAGCTAAATTTCTGCAGTCTGATGAGTACGGCGCCATTTTTGCTGGGCAGGTATTGAAGTGCCTAAAACAGGGCTTCAATGGTGCCATCAGCCAATTGAAGAAGGATCAACTGCTAAAATTGGGCTCAGATTTGATCACCCTGAGTGTCAGACAGGTTTGGAACGAGCTCACGCCTGAAGAACAGGAACTATAAAGCTCTTCCCCAACCTGGGTCTTGCCTCCATTTTTGCTCCTCGTTTGCTGTGCTTTCTTCATCTTTTCTAGTTTTTCCTTTTTCCAGGTAGACTAGATATATAATCAGTTTAAATGTGAATGAAAGCATCTCTTGGCTTCCTGCGTCTTGAGTAACTTCCAGCCCTGTTTGCTATTCTTAAAATGTTTGTCTCCAGCCCAAGGAGACAGAATGTTAACGGATCAGCACTCAGTTCCAAGTGAGGAACAAAGGTTCCTCCCTGACCTAAGGAGCGAGGTGGCAAACAAACACGCCTGAAGAACAAGTTTTCTTACCCAACTAGAGGGGCAAGATGACCGACAAACATCCCGAGGACCAAGCCTACTCACCGCGAAGGTAGTAGAGTTTTACTACTCTTGGCCGGGCATATGCAGCATCGAGGCCAAGCCTACTCACTGCAGAGGTAGTAGCGTTTTACAGCTCTTGGCCGGGCATGTGCAGCACTGAGGCCAAACCTACTCACCGCAGAGGTAGTATGGTTTCACAGCTCTTGGTCGGGCATGCGCAGTACCGAGGCCAAGCCTACTCACCATGGAGTTAGTAGGGTTTTATAGCTCTTGCCTGAGCATGTGCAGCACCGAGGCCAAGCCTACTCACCGCGAAGGCAGTAGGGTTTTATAGCTCTTGGCTGGGCATGTGCAGCACCGAGCCCAAGCCTACTCACCGCGGAAGCAGTAGGGTTTTAAAGCTCTTGACCGAGCATGTGCAGCACCGAGACCAAGCCTACTCACCGCGAAGGCAGTAGGATTTTACAGCTATTGATCGGGCATGTGCAGCATCGAAGCCAAGTCTACTCACCGCGGAGGCAGTAGGGTTCTACAGCTATTGGTCGGGCATGTGTAGTTACAGCTATTGGTTGGGCATGTGCAGCACCGACGCCAAGCCTACTCACCACAGAGGCAGTAGGGTTTTACAACTCTTGGCCAGGCATGTGCAGCACCAAGGCCAAGCCTACTCACCGCGAATGTAGTAGGGTTTTACAGCTCTTGGCCAGGCATGTACAGCACCGAAGCAAAGCCTACTCACCACGGAGGTAGTAGGGTTTTACAGCTCTTGGCCGAGCCTATACAGCACCAAGGCCAAGTCTACTCACGGCGGAGGCAGAAGGGTTTTACTCAGGTAAGGACTCAGCGCTCTTCGAGTAATATTTTGTTTACTCTTTTTATTTATTGAACTGCAAGACAGTGCAAACAAAAAATACAGAAGGTAAGTAAACAACTCAACACCTCACCGAGTGCGATAAGGGCAGAGATGGTTGGCGTGCCATGGCCTTTCCAGGCACTTGCCCTTGTCATCTTCTAGATAGTAGCTGCCCCCTATGAGCTTTTTGGTGATAACATACAGTCTGTCCCACTGAGGCTCCAGCTTCCCAGGGTCGCCAACTAGTTTGGTCCTCTTTCAGACCTTGTCACCGACTTCAAAGCTGCGGGTGATTGTAGGCTTGCTGCATCCTTCGCCGATACGCAACCAGCCGATACGCGGCTCTATCCCTCACCTCTGAAATGAGGTCTAGGTTGATCAGCCACCCTTGATCATTGTCCTCCTTGTTATAGTGTTGTCGTCGGGCGGACTCTTCCCCTACCTCCACCAAGATGACGGCCTCAGCCCCATACACCAGCTTGAAAGGGCTCTGACCTGTTTCTTCTTGCGGAGTGGTACGGTAGGACCACAAGATGCTAGGGAGTTCGTCGACCCAGCTGCCTCCGACGTGATCTAGTTTTATCTTGAGTCCCCTGAGGATTTCACGATTGACTACCTCGGCCTATCCATTGCCCTACGGGTATTCCACTGAGGTTAAGACTTGGTGAGTGTTCAACCCCTCACACCATTCTTTTAGTTTGCATCCAGAAAATTATCTTCCATTGTCCGATACCATCTTGTGAGGGATGTCGTATCTACAGACGATGTCCCTCCATAGGGCCTTCATCACCGCAGCCTCCGTGATGTGTGATAGGGGCTCAGCTTCTATCTATTTGAAAAAATAGTCGACGAGAACTAGCAGGAACTTCTTCTGCTGTGACCCGATTGGAAAGGGGCCTATAATGTCCATTCCCCACTGATCAAAAGGGCAGGATATTGTAGAGACTCGCAAGGGCTTGGTCGGTCGGTGAGTCACGTGTTGATGTCTCTGACAGGCTTCACATCCGGCCACAAATTTAAGGGTGTCGACTTGGAGAGTGGGACAAAAGTACCCTGCTAGGATAATCTTTCTAGATAGAGATCTTCGCCCAATATGGCTCCCGCAGATGCCTTCATGTACTTCCCACATCACGAAGTCGACCTCCTCCGGCCCGACACATTTGAGGAGTCGCCGAGCAAAGGCCCTCCTATATAGTTGGTTGCCGGTCAGCATGAATATGGCCGCCCGGTGGCGGAATAGTCGGCTTCCCGGGTACATGCTCGGAACATTCCCACTGCGTAGGAACTCCACATATGGATCTCTCCAATCAGCCCTGGTGTCACCTTCTGCGTCCTCTCTAATCTGTGCTACCGTCTCTTCCAGGGTGCTAGGCTCATCCAGCTGCCAGGTTGAAATGGAGCTAGCCAGTTTGGCTAGTTCATCAGCCTTTGCATTGTCTACCCTAGAAATCGTCTGCAAGATAACCTCCGTGAAGGAGGCCTTCAGCTGCTCGTAAAGGACCACATACTTCTGCAGGTGCTCGCACCTGACTTCGAAGTCACCCTTTGTTTGCTGTGCCATGAGCTGGGAATCCGAGTGTACAATAACCTGAGTAGCCCCCATGTGCTTGGCTTCTTGCAGGCCCGCCAAGATTTCCTCGTATTAAGCTTCATTATTGATAGCTTTGAAGTGGATACGGATGGATAAATGGAATGTGTCCCCCCGGGGGGAGACCATTAACACCCCGACCCTACTGTGCTAGCTGTTGGAAGACCCGTCCAGGTAGATCTTCCACATTCCTTTGGCCTCAGACTCTGGGATAGTCTCTAGCATGAAGTCTGAGAGGGCTTGTGCCATGATAGCGGCACAAGGCTGGTGTTAGATCGTGGTCGTCAAGCTAAAGGGGGGTGAATAGCTTTTCTTCGATTCGTTCTTCCTATCACGTTAGCAAGCGCAAGCGGAAATCTAAATACAAATAAAAACAATGCTAACGCAAACCTATTTACGTAGTTCGGAGATGAAGCTCCTACTCCACGGTTGTCCGAAAGGTGGACGATCCCTAATCCGTCGGTGGATGACTCCCCGGATGAACTCCGGCTAGCTCGTGTAGCTCTTTGTAGGTGGAGAAATCTCGCCACAATCCTAAACACACTTCTGAGCAACCAAGACTACTAATGAGCTCTAACCAAGCTCATATCGTCATAAGTTCTCAGCCAATCCCGAGCCCCTTTAAATAGGTCTCAAGGCTGAAACTCCCGCTACCAGTCGACTGCCCCAAGGCCAGTCGACTACCCCCACCAAAATTTGACCGTTCTAAGCCCAACGTTCGAATTCCTATTCGCTACGAGTCGACTGCCCCCATAGCAGTCGACTGATGTTACTGTGAGGATTATCAGTCGACTGCCAAAACCCCAGTCGACTGCCCACCTAGGTTTTCCTTCCCGAGTACAATTCCCTCAGCACTCGATGTTGGAACTTGGATGGCTAGAGAGGGGGGTGAATATAGCCAGACAATTAAACTTTGGCTATCGATTTTCTGCAACTCAAATGTTAGTAGCACAGCGGAGGCTAAAGGAAAACAGAGTATGCAGAAATGAACCCTAAGCTAAGAACAAACACAAGAACGCTAACAAGAGAGTATACAAGGTTTAGGGATAACTTGCCCCTACTCCTTGGCGTGCCCGTAAGGTGGGCGATCCCTTGATCGTCGGCAGATCAAGCCACCGGAAAATCCGGATAGTAAGCAACCTCCTTCTCGGTGGAGTAACCTCTCCACAGCGTTTCAACAAAGATAAGGTTTTAAGCACAATGAAACAGAAGAAGGATCTTACAAAGCACTTAGGACAGCAAGAACCCAAGCAAACTTCTCACCGAGCTCCACCCAGCGTAAATCTCACGAAAGAACTCCCTTCTTCGTGTCTTCTCGCTGATGGACTCGCCAAGATTCCTGGTTCTTCTTCCAAATGCTCAAGTAACAGAGGTTGCTTCAGACAGTACAGTAATCACAATTGCTTGCTCAAGATGATGGAACTACAGATCGCACAAGCACAATGTGGAGAACTTCGTTGTTGAGACTCGTTTGCCACCCAGCACTTAAGTCTCCTCTGCTGATCCCAGGTCACAGCCATCTCACTGCAGCCTCCAGCTGCTCACCTGCAACATCCAGCCTACCACTGAGCTTTCCCTGGACTCCCTGAGCTTCCCTCAGTCAGCAGCTCCAGTCAGCAGCTCCAGCCGTTACAACCTGAGATGGCAAATGGACAAACCTGCCCCAAGGAAAGGCTTCCATTGACTCTCCTTGAGTGTTTGAATCCATCCCTGTCACCTGCACACTTAATCATAGCATTAGCACAACATATCAAGCATAGAATCAAGTATCAAAGATTAAGCACAGTGAATTAGATGTGTTCAGGCGCGATCAGAGCGTCTGACAGTGCATTTTGAATTAAAGTGATCAGTCACCGGACCGATCCATGAGCCTCCTGATCGGTCACCAGACCGATCAGGGTGGGTTCAGACCGATCAGGCTTCATCCTGATCGGTCCCCAACGCTCAATCAGAAATCGCGATTTCTCTGGGACTCTCTAGGACCGATCACCAGACCGATCCCAGGTTGTGGATCGGTCACCAGACCGATCCACCCCTTGGCAGGGTGATTCCTTAGCTTCGCAGCCTAACCTTCCTGATCGATCACCAGAACGATCAGGGCATGCTCAGACCGATCAGGCTCCGTCGTGATCGGTCATAGTGAGGAACTCGCGACACTTGATCGTTCACTAGAACGATCCGAACAGTGTTCCAGATCGGTCACCAGACCGATCAGGAGCTAAGCAGTAAGGGGAACCAAAACCCACTGTATGCTCCCTGATCGGTCTGTGGACCGATCAGGAGCAGAGCTGTGAGCGAACTGCATGCTCCCTGATCGGTCACCAGACCGATCAGGAGCCGAGCAACAGGTTTCCAACCTCACTGTATGCTCCCTGATAGGTCACTAGTCTGATCAGTCATCACTGGATCGGTCACCAGACCGATCCACAAAGGAGCACTGTGCCAACTTCCTTGATCGGTCACCAGACCGATCCAGGGATTCCAACCTAGTCCTCCAAGCTAGGATTTCATCCAACCTAGCCCTCCAAGCTAGGACCTGACCCTCCAAGCCAGGATTTCATCAACCTAGCCCTCCAAGCTAGGATCTGGCCCTCCAAGCCGGGATTTCATCAACCTAGCCCTCCAGGCTAGGACCTGGCCCTCGAAGCCAGGATTTCATCAACCTAGCCCTCCAAGCTAGGACCTGACCCTCCAAGCCAGGACTTTTTCACACCTATCCCTCCAGGTTAGGACTTTTCACACCTAGGCCTCCAAGCTAGGACTTTTCACACCTAGCCCTCCAAGCTAGGATTTTCCACACCTAACTCTCCAGGTTAGGACTTTCCACACCTAACCCTCTAAGCTAGGATTTTTCCACACCTAACCCTCCAAGTTAGGACTTTTCCACACCTAGCCCTCCAAGCTAGGATTTTTCCACACCTAACCCTCCAAGTTAGGATTTTTCCACACCTAACCCTCCAGGTTAGGACTTTTCACACCTAGCCCTCCAAGCTAGGATTTTCTCACACCTAACCCTCCAGGTTAGGCCTTTTCAACACCGTGTCTAATGCCCGATCAAGACTTAATCATAATCATAATCAACCTAAACTAAAATCGGTGTCAACACCAAAATAACAATCAGGGTCAGACTGCATCAACAATCTTCCCCTTTTTTTTTGTTTGACAACCCGATTTTAAGTTTAGGGAATCGAAGTCAATTTTCTCAAATTTTAGAATCATTGGGGAATCAGGATCCTCCCCCTACAACATGATTATCCTAAACTTAACCAACCACACTCTCCCCCTTTGTCAAACACTGAAAAGGGTGTAGACGGGTTGTTAAGTTTAAACATACTCCCCCTCAACCCTAGGGGTATCCCAAAATAACAAAAGATTTGATATAATTTTGAAAACATACGAAAATATATGATAAAGATAAGACATGGAAAAATAATCATATGTATCATATGAAGTCATAAGCATAGCAATGTATACTAAGGCATACATGATGATAGCAATAAAATAGCATCGCATAACAAGGCATAATGCCAAATGAATGAAGCATAAGCAAAATCTAGTTAAAGAACATAGCCT
Organism: Boesenbergia rotunda; assembly: GCA_024364735.1. Lineage (NCBI taxonomy): Eukaryota > Viridiplantae > Streptophyta > Magnoliopsida > Zingiberales > Zingiberaceae > Boesenbergia > Boesenbergia rotunda. The sequence continues at coordinate 24,569 of JAGFNQ010005826.1, forward strand.
GAAAAGTCAAGTGCATCATACAACAAAACCAGACACAAAATTAGATGCATATCAATGCATCAAAGTCAACACCAAACCATAATGGTGAATAGTCAGGACGGACAGATCCGTTAAATCATCAGATACCACAAAGCAGAATCAGAGTACAATCATCCATCGGTGGGGGGGGGGGGTCATCATGCATAGGGTCATCCATCGTAGCATCATCAGGAACAAAAGACCCTGGTGCAACACTACCAGAGGGCGCATCTCCAAGAAACGTGTATCGGCGCCACTCGTCATACCATGTCTGCTGCAAAGAACGGACCCCCGAGACATCGGACTCCACCGCGGTCAGTCGGCGATCGAAGGATTGGAACTCCGAGCAGGCCTCCTCGCGATAGAGCTCACGCAAATGAAGATCGTGCTGAATGTTCCGATCAAGCACTGAGATCTGCCAGCGCAGGTCTGGCTCGGGCTCATCGTCATAGTCAGCAACAGCAGCGGGAGCCTCATGATGTGCTGCAGCATCTGCTGGTGCTTGAAAGTGTGGGCCTCCCCCAGGTAGCTCGCCAAGCCCCCTCCCGTCCTTCCAAACCAGAGCCCGATCGTGATCCCTGATAATAATGCCAGACTTGGCAATGCTCACCTACCAAGTCGGCAATCCTGTCTAACCATGGGCACTGTCCTGCCCTTGGTTACATCAACACCTACTGACATAAGCCAGTCAGTGATGATGTGACCAAATGGCATATAGACAGTGCATTGGCTCGACTCTCTATAGGATAGGATGGACTGAAAAATGCTCTCCATGATGTCAAAGTCCATGCGGCAGTGCATACCATAAAGCATCAGGCAATGGTAAGGTCGGATCTCGGTCAAGGGTTTGGAAGTGATCGGCAGGATACAGTTTGTGATTATTTTAAACAGAATGTAATCAACAAGGGAGAGACGGAGCGCTGCAAATGTCGAAAAATCAGGGTCCAACTCATCAAGACCGTCTGGTCGAGGATGGCCAAAGAATTGCTGATAGATAGTGTCGGGGGTGATGTCCGCAAAAGGAGCCAACAAAGGGTCAGGGAGCTTAGGATAGATAGAATACAAGTTAGGCGATCAACGACCGCCCAGATACTCTACTAGAATCTCATAAGAGAAATCAAGATTTCTCTTGGCTACACGAGTAGTGAATTCAAAGCCCCCTTGAGGCCCTTGTTGAAGGTTGTTGTAAAACTCAGAGACAAGATCATAATTTATCGTCCTTTTGAGGGAAAGGAGAAAGCCCAGGTTGTAGAAGGTGATTATCTCCACAATGGAGGGACAGTACTCAGCCAGGAAGGGCCCATCAATGGACTGGCAAGAAAGTAACTTGAAGGTTCGAGATTGAAAGGCCTGCTCACAGGCAGCATTAGGGAACCTGGAATTCGACGAAGGTTGAGGCCTTCGGGAGGGGTGAAAAATCATGGCAAGGTCACGGCAATGAGTAGGATCCCAACACAACAGGAAAAACACCAAAAGAAAGAACATGGTTAGCCCAAATACATAATCTAGAATTGATTTGTAAGAAAACCAACAACAATACTTACTTAGGTGCCATGTCGAGTTGGTTGACTTCGGAAAACCTGATCACGAGAGGGAAAATGCAGAAGTTCGCGCGTGCACGGGAAGGAGAATAGCTCACGCGAGGAAGCTTGTGCACACACTCGGAGGGATCCAAGATCTCCTCGCTGAACTCTCAGGAACTCACGCACAAGGAAGAGGGAGACGCAGGAAGAGAGTTTCGGCGCTAGGGCTTGGGAGATGAGGGGTTTCGGGGGAATTAATCGGTTGGTGGATTGGTCCACCAACCGTAATTTAATGTGATTGAACGAATCACCGTTCTATCTGGGAGTGCCCAGACCGATCAGGCTCCGGCCTGATTGGACTGGCCTGGTCCTGATCGATCGGCTGATCGATCAGGAAGCGAACAGTAAGTTTGGAGGTTTTCCCGTGAGCCCCCTGATCGGTCTGTGGACCGATCACCACAGGGTGCCAGATCGGTCCGGGGACCGATCCAGACTAACACAGGATGTTTGGTCAATTTTTCGCGAAGTGTTCTGTGACCCCTCTGATCGGTTTGTGGACCGATCACCACAAAAGGCGCCAGATCGGTCCGGGGACCGATCCAGACCAACACAGTGGGTTTTGATAATTTTTCGCAAAGGAGCTAGATCGGTCCGTTGGACCGATCAGACATACTCCTGATCGGTCCGGTGACCGATCAGGCTTCTTGAATTTTCCTGATATGATCTGAAACTTTCAGTTTCAGACTTCCAAATGATTTCTGACAAGATCTGATGAATGTTATCAATCTTGGAAGTGGTCCCTTGACTAAGATTGATCCCTGAAGAAGGATCAAAAGTCCTTATGGTTTTGACAAATCACTTTGCTCCACCCAAGTGGAGGCAAACTCAAACAACAACCACTCAAGCAAGTTTGTACCAAATTCAAGTCTCCAATCAAGTTTCCTTGATTGGAATGTCCAAGTATGATCATGGAGCCAAGTACACATACGTTATGCATTGGTTTTCCCCATACTTGGTCACCGAAGTGTTTTTTATCTCGTCAACCTAATTCCTCAAGGGATGCATTGACATTTTGAGAAATTAAGTTGATCCTAGCATCTCACCCCATTTCTAGCAAACAAAAACATTTTGGTAAACTTTATAGTTTGTGTGAGATGTCCCCAAGTTACCCAATTGTTCCCAACAATTCGAATTAATCATGAAGGATTTTGAATGCATTTTGATGTCTATGAAGCGAACACATTCCCAACTCCCTTCTTAAGAAACTAAACTCATTTCGGGGAGTGGTTTAGAGAAAATGTCCGCTAGATTTGATTTGGACTCTACATATGAGAGTACAACATCTCCTCTAGCAACATGATTTCTAAGGAAGTGGTGACGCACTTCAATATGTTTGGTTCTAGAGTAATGGACCGGATTCTTGGTTAGGTTAATTGTGCTAATGTTGTCACACAACACTTGCACACCTTTGTAGCTTAATCCATAGTCCTCTAGAGTATGAATCATCCACAACAATTGCGATATGCTCTCTCCCAAGGCGATATATTCTACCTCGGTCGTGGAGAGAGCAACACAATGTTGCTTCCGACTTAACCAACTAATTAGAGATGATCCTAAAAATTGGCAACCCCCACTTGTACTTTTCCGGTCCAACTTGCATCCAGCATAATCGGAATCGGTGTAGCCAATTAGGTCAAAAGATTCGGTACGGGGGTACCATAGACCAACTCCTATTGTGCCCTTAAGGTATCTCAAAATTCTCTTGACAGCAATTAAGTGAGATTCCTTGGCACAAACTTGATACCTAGTGCACATACCTACAGCGAAAAGTATATCAGGTCAACTAGCTGTGAGGTATATCAGACTACCTATCATGCTCCGATATTGAGTCAAATCAACAGGTTTACCACTCTCATCATTGTCTAATCTTATGTTTGTAGCCATGGGAGTGGTTACCTCTTTTGAATCACTCATATTGAATTTTCGAAGCATCTCTTGAGTATATTTTGATTGGTGCACATGGATCCCATCTCGGGTTTGTTTGATTTCAAGTCCAAGGAAGAAAGTCAACTCTCCCACTAGACTCATTTCAAACTCACTCTCCATGTGTCCAATAAACTCATTTAAATAGCCCTTGTTATTTGAGCCACAAATTATGTCATCGACATATACTTGGGCTACAAATATATTGTCACCATCTCTACGTAGAAACAGTGTAGGGTCTATTTGGCCTCTAACAAAGCCTTTTTCAATTAGGAACGTCGACAACCACTCATACCAAGCTCGGGGTGCTTGTTTAAGGCCATAAAGTACCTTCTTGAGCTTAAATACGTGGTTTGGGAATTCGGTACTCTCAAACCCCGGAGGTTGTTCGACATAGACCTCTTCCCTTATTAAACCATTTAGAAAGGCCGATTTGACGTCCATTTGATATAGCTTAAAACCCCGATGTGCTGCAAATGCAAGCATCAATCGGATGGACTCTAATCGTGCCACGGGAGCATAGGTCTCATCATAATCAAGGCCTTCAACTTGACTGTAGCCCTTGGCTACTAAACGTGCCTTGTTTCTTATGATTTATCCCTTATGGTTTAGTTTATTTTTTAAGACCCATTTGGTTCCAATGATTGTGGTCTTCTTGGGTCTAGGGACTAAGTCCCACACTTGACTTCTTTTGAATTGACCTAGTTCATCTTGCATGGCAATGATCTAATCGGGATCATTTAATGCCTCGTCAATTTTTCTAAGTTCAACTTCGGAAATTAGGGCAACTTCATTAGCCTCATTCATAAAGAATGATCTAGTCCTAACCCCATGATGGATGTCTCCAATAATTTGGTCTTGGGGATGACTAGAGGCTAACCTAGTTGTCCTTGGTGTTCATGGTGTTTCTTGAATGGTTTCACTAGACACTAGCTCAGCCTCAGGATCCGGCTGATCTATGTGTTGTCTAGGCTCACCGTCATCAGACTCATCACCATCAATAACATTCGGACTTTCATTCAAACCTAGTTTCCTAAGTTCGAATTGGGCTTCATCGACTATCAACGAACCAAGTTGATAGATGCTCCTCCTCAATCACAACCTACACAATTCGAAAAATAGAAGTTTTAGATACCCAAACCTTGGGACCTAAAGCACCTACTAAGCAAGACTTAGGCACCCATGCCTTGACTACTTTCCTTTGAGCCCTAGGTGTCTTAGATTGTCAAACATCGGTCCTAGACATTAAGGACACAAATGATGGTTCTTTGGGTCGGTAATCAATACCGACCCTATTGTAGACTGCCCTTTGGGCATTCAAGATCATGTCTAAGGTCTTTGAGCTTGTTGAGAACTTCTCAAGAACACTCTTGAGTCTCTCAACTTCACTCTTCAATGATTTGTTTTCATTTTCAAGCATCTCAACATGCAAATCATCTACATCCTCATCCCTAGAGGATTTCAATTGTTCAACCTCAATTTTCAAGGATTTAATCTCATCCTCTAACATCTCTACATGTAAATCATCTACATCCTCATCCCTAGAGGATTTCAATTGCTCAACTTCTAATTGCAATGATTTAACCTTAATTTTTGACTTTTTCAACATATTGGTTAAGTATGCAATAGCTCTATAGCATTTTTCAAGTTCGGGAGTGATTACCTCTTCATCATCCGAAGATAATGAAGCCGCGTTTGAGGAGTCGGAGGATTCATCACTGCTTTCTTCTCCTTCAAGTGCCATGAGTGCCACATGTCGTGTACTCTTCTCCTCCTTCTCTTCATCGGATGAACTTGAGGATGATTCATCCCAAGTGGCCTTCAAGGTCTTCTTCTTCTTTTTGGATCTATCCTCCTTCATTTTGAGCTTTGGGCAGTCCTTCTTGAAGTGCCCTTTCTTACTACATTCATAGCAAGTAATATTATTCTTATCAAGCTTAACTTCACTTGGGGTACCTTTACCCTTGAAGCGTCGATCCTTCCTCATCATCCTTCTAACGAAATTGGTCATCTCGGAGGAAGAAGAGCCGCTGCCGTCCTCCTCGGATTCGGACTCGGATTCGGATGAAGATGAGGATGAGGAGTCTTCCTTCTCCTTCTCCTTCTTCTTCTTGTTCTTTTCTCCTACAACTAAGGCAATCCCCTTCTCCTTGGGGCCTTTGTTAGCCATTTCATGCAATTCTATTTCACAAAACAAATCATCTAATTTGACAATTGATAAGTCCTTGAAAACTTTGTAGACATCCACCATGGATGACCACAAAGCATTCCTTGGAAAAGCTTTCAACACATACCTCACAAGGTCGCGATTCTCGACCTTTTCATCAATAGAATGGAGACAATTGAGAACTTCCTTGAACTTACCATGTAGCTCACTTACGGTTTCATTCTCCTTCATGGAGGGGTTTTGGAGTTGGTTGAGGAACAAATCCCTCTTGGTGATTCTTGAATCTCGGGTGGCCTCATGGAGTTCAATGAGTTTGTTCCATAAATCTTTTGCACTTGTAAATGGACCAACCTTGATGAGTTGGTCTTTGTTCATGCCACATTGTAGGGTCACCACCGCCTTCACATCGGCTTCACTCTTCCGGGTTTGTTCAGCCGACCAACGCCATGATTCTAGTTCTTTGCCTTCATCATCCTTTGGAAGGGTAAAACCCTCCTTCACAGTGAACCAAGTGTTGATATCCATCTTTAGGTAGTACTCCATCTTCGATCTCCAATATTGAAAATCTGCTCCATCGAAGAAGGGAGGTCGGGTGGTGGAAAACCTTTCTCTCAAAGCCATTGTAGTTGACTCTCGGTTGTTAATCCGCTTGTACAAAGCCCCAAGCTCTGATACCACTTGTTGGAACTTGGATGGCTAGAGAAGGGGGGGGGTGAATGTAGCCAGACACTTAAACTTTGGCTATCGATTTTCTACAACTCAAATGTTAGTAGCACAGCGGAAGCTAAAGGAAAACAGAGTATGCAGAAATGAACCCTAAGCTAAGAACAAACACAAGAACGCTAACAAGAGGGTTTACAAGGTTCGGGGATAACTTGCCCCTACTCTTTGGCGTGCCCGTAAGGTGGGCGATCCCTTGATCGTCGGCAGATCAAGCCCCGGAAAATCCGGAGAGTAAGCAACCTCCTTTTCGGTGGAGTAACCTCTCCACAGCGTTTCAACAATGATAAGGTTTTAAGCACAATGAAATACAAGAAGGATCTTACAGAGCACTTAGGACAGCAAGAACCCAAACAAATTTCTCACCGAGCACCACCCAGCTCAGATCTCACGCAAGAACTCCCTTCTTCATGTCTTCTCGCTGATGGACTCGCCAAGCTTCCTGGTTCTTCTTCCAAATGCTCAAGTAACAGAGGTTGCTTCAGACAGTAGAGTAATCGCAGTTGCTTGCTCAAGATGATGGAACTACAGATCACACAAGCACAATGTGGAGAACTTCGTTGTTGAGACTCGTTTGCCACCCAGCACTTAAGTCTCCTCTGCTGATCCCAGGTCACAGCCATCTCACTGCAGCCTCCAGCTGCTCACCTGCAACATCCAGCCTACCACTGAGCTCTCCCTGGACTCCCTGAGCTTCCCTCAGCCAAGCTCCAGTCAGCAGCTCCAGCCGTTGCAACCTGAGATGGCAAATGGACAAACCTGCTCCAAGGAAAGGCTTCCATTGACTCTCCTTGAGTGTTTGAATCCATCCCTGTCACCTGCACACTTAATCAGAGCATTAGCACAGCATATCAAGCATAGAATCAAGTATCAGAGATTAAGCGCAGAGAATCAGATGTGTTCAGACGCGATCAGAGCGTCTGACAGTGCATTTTGAATTAAAGTGATCGGTCACGGACCGATCAAGAGAGCCTCCTGATCGGTCACCAGACCGATCAGAGGGTTCAGACGATCAGGTTCCATCCTGATCGGTCCCCAACGCTCAATCAGAAATCGCGATTTCTCTGGATCGATCACCAGACCGATCTCAGGTTGTGGATCGGTCACCAGTCCGATCCACCCCTTTGCAGGGCGATTTCTTAGTTCCGCAGTCCAACCCTCCTGATCGATCACCAGACCGATTAGGGCATGCTCAGACCGATCAGGCTCTGTCCTGATCGGTCATAGTGAGGAACTCGCGACACTTGATCGTTCACCAGAACGATCCGAACAGTGTTCCAGATCGGTCACCAGACCGATCAGGAGCTAAGCAGTAAGGGGAACCAAAACCCACTGTATGCTCCCTGATCAGTCACCAGATCGATCAGGAGCAGAGCAGTGAGTGAACTGCATGCTCCCTGATCAGTCACCAGACCGATCAGGAGCGAAGTAGCAGGTTTTCAACCTCACTGTGTGCTCCCTGATCGGTCACCAGTCCGATCAGTCATCGCTGGATCGGTCACCAGACCGATCCACGAAGGAGCACCGTGCCAACTTCCCTGATCGGTCACCAGACTGATCCAGGGACTCCAACCTAGCCCTCCAAGATAGGATTTCATCCAACCTAGCCCTCCAAGCTAGGACCTGACCCTCCAAGCCAGGATTTCATCAACCTAGCCCTCCAAGCTAGGACCTGGCCCTCCAAGCCGGGATTTCATCAACCTAGCCCTCCAGGCTAGGACCTGACCCTCCAAGTCAGGATTTCATCAACCTAGCCCTCCAAGCTAGGACCTGACCCTCCAAGTCAGAATTTCATCAACCTAGCCCTCCAGGCTAGGACCTGACCCTCCAGGCTAGGACCTGACCCTCCAAGCCAGGACTTTTTCACACCTAACCCTCCAGGTTAGGACTTTTCACACCTAGCCCTCCAAGCTAGGATTTTCCCACACCTAACCCTCCAGGTTAGGACTTTTCACACCTAGCCCTCTAAGCTAGAATTTTCCACACCTAACCCTCCAGGTTAGGACTTTTCCACACCTAGCCCTCCAAGCTAGGATTTTTCTCACACCTAACCCTCTAGGTTAGGACTTTTCAACATCATGCCTAATACCTGATCAGGACTTAATCATAATCATAATCATAATCAACCTAAACTAAAATCGGTGTCAACACCAAAACAACAATCAGGGTCAGACTGCATCAACAATCTCCCCCTTTTTGTTGTTTGATAACCCGATTTTAAGTTTAGGGATTCGAAGTTAATTTTCTTAAATTTCAGAATCATAGGGGAATCAGGATCCTCCCCCTACAACATGATCATCCTAAACTTAACCAACCACACTCTCCCCCTTTGTCAAACACTGAAAAGGGTGTAGACGGGTTGTTAAGTTTAAACATACTCCCCCTCAACCCCAGGGGTTTCCCAAAATAACAAAAGATTTGATATAATTTTGAAGGCATATAAAAACATATGATAAATATAAGGCATGACAAGACAATCATATGTATCATATTAATATGGAATAGCATTGCATATTAAGGCTGCAATATGTAACTCTGAGCTGACCTCTTGTTGTCAGAGCTCGGAAATATGTAACTCATGCTGCATCGTCCGCTCTAGCTCCGCAACCTGTCAGCGATGGTCAGGATCCCACTCATCGTAATCCTCAGCAATAGCGGACGACTCCTGATCAGGGGTTGCTCCCGGTAACTCCCCCACACGTCACCGATCCTTCCACCTCAGCCCCTGCGGTCGGACAACAATGCCAGCCTGGGCCAACATGCGACGATCAAGTCGACAATCCTGTCGAACCATGGGTACAATGCTGCCCTGTGAAACATCGATACCAACCGACTGCAGTCAGGCAGTGATGATATGGCCAAACGGCATGTAAACTATCTGACCGTACATCTGACTATGGACGATGATGGAGAAGTAAATGGACGTCACGATATCAAAGTCTAACCATCGATGCATCCCGTAGAGCATCATGCAGTGGAATGGGTGAATTTCATCTAAGTGCTTTGAAGTAGTAGGGATGAGACAGTTAGTGATAATCTTAAACAAGACATAATCTATGGGGGAAAGGCGGAGAGCAGCAAATGTAGGGAAGTGACTGGTAACCTCACCGAGATCCCTCGACCTGGGATGATCGAAAAAGTACTCATGGATAGAGTCAGGGGTGACTCCATCAAAGGGAACCGATAGAGGGTCTGGAAGGGGTAGAGAGAAAAGTCATTATCTGATCGGCGACAGTCAAGGAAAGAAGTGAAAGCCGATAGATCAAAATTAAGATCGATACTGGCGACACGAGTCCTCCACTGACCATGTTATTATAAAATTCAGAGACCAAATCAAAGTTGATTGGCCTCTCAAGGAAAAGAATGGATTAAAGTTCATAGTGTTCAATGATTTGCCGTACTGTTGGACAATGTTCGTAAATGAAGGTTTGGTCCACAGTTCGACATGACATGAGTTTGAAAGTGTGCCATTGAAAATCTAGTGCATAATGAATATTTTGAAATCTGGTATGAGGAGGTGGTGGAGGTCTTGAAGGGGGTGTAGATGATGAAGGACCTTTGCCCTTTGAGCTTCCCTCCACGGGTTCTTTGCCCTTGGATGATTTTCTAAAATGGTTGAATAGATCATGGCAACAATTGAGTTAAATGAAGTGAAATTGTAATTGATAAGGGTTGATCATGTAATGACGACACAAGATGAAATCGATCATATGAACACAGGTTTAATCAAAGAACCAAGATTTGATCAAGGGAAAAATCAGATCATGATATAGATTGCACAAGATTGGGTATAATTAGGGCAAGGTCACAACAATGAGTAGGATCACAACACAATAAGAAAACACGAAAAGAAAAAACATGGTTAGCCCAAAACTTATGATAACTGAAGTAATCAGTAGGGTAAAACAAAACAACACTTACTTAGGTGCCATGATGAGTTGATTGGTTCGTTGAAAACTTGATCACGAGAGAAAAAGCACAGAAGCTTGACAGAAACTCTTGCACAGAAAGAAGAACTTTCGCGTGCGCACGGGAAGGAGAAGAGCTCACGTGAAGAAGCTTGCGCTCGCAGGGATCCAAGGTCTCCTCGCTGAACTCTCAGGAACTCACGCACAAGGAAGAAGGGATCTCACGCGCAAGAGAGGAGAGTTTCGGCGCTGAGGGGTTTCGGTGCTAGGACTTGGGAAGTGAAGAGAATATGTGATTAAATCGGTTGGTGGACCGATCCACCAACCAAACTTTAATGCAATCGAACGGATCACCATTCGATCTGGGAGCGCCCAGACAGATCAGGCTCCATCCTGATCGGACTGGCCTGGTCCTGATCGGTCGGGTGACCGATCAGGCAGGCCCCTGATCGATCGGCTGATCGATCAGGAAGCGAACAGTAGGTTTGGAGGTTTTTCCGTGAGCCCCCTGATCGGTCTGTGGACCGATCACCACAGGGTGCCAGATCGGTCCGGGGACCGATCCAGACCAACACAGGATGTTTGGTCAATTTTTCGTGAAGTGTTCTGTGACCCATCTGATCGGTCCGTGGACCGATCACCACAGAGAGCGCCAGATCGGTCCGGGGACCGATCCAGACCAACACAGTGGATTTTGATAATTTTTCGCAAAGGAGCTGGATCGGTCCGTTGGACCGATCAGACATACTCCTGATCGGTCCGATGACCAATCAGGCTTCCTGAATTTTCCTGATACGATCTGAAACTTTCAGTTTCAGACTTCCAAACGATTTCTGATAAGATCTGATGAAAGGTATCGATCTTGGAAGTGATCCCATGACTATAATTGATCCCTAAAGGAGGATCAAAAGTCCATATGGTTTTGACAAATCACTTTGCTCCACCCCAAGTGGAGGCAAACTCAAACAACAAACATTCAAGCAAGTTTGTACCAAATTCAAGTCTCCAATCAAGTTTCCTTGATTGGAATGTCCAAGTATGATCATGGAGCCAAGTACACATATGTTATGCATTGGTTTTCCCCATACTTGGTCACCGAAGTGATTTTTATCTCGTCACCCAAATTTCTCAAGGGATGCATTGACATTTTGAGAAATTAAGTTGATCCTAGCATCTCACCCCATTTCAAGCAAACAAAAACGTTTTGGTAAACCTTATAGTTTGTGTGAGATGTCCCCAAGTTACCCAATTGTTCCCAACAATTCGAATTAATCATGAAGGGTTTTGAATGCATTTTGATGTCTATGAAGCGCGACACATTCCCAATTCCCTTCTTAAGAAACTAAACTCATTTTCGGGGAGTGGTTTAGTGAAAATATCCGCTAGATTTGATTTGGACTCCACATATGAGAGTACAACATCTCCTTTAGCAACATGATCCCTAATGAAGTGGTGACGCACTTCAATATGTTTGGTTCTAGAGTGATCAACCGGATTCTTGGTTAGGTTAATTATGCTAATGTTGTCACACAACACTTGCACACCCTTGTAGCTTAATCCATAGTCCTCTAGAGTATGAATCATCCACAACAATTGCGATATACTCTCTCCCATGGCGATATATTTTGCCTCGGTCGTGGAGAGAGCAACACAATATTGCTTCCGACTGGACCAACTAACTAGAGATGATCCTAAAAATTGGTAACCCCCACTTGTGCTTTTCCGGTCCAACTTGCATCCAGCATAGTCGGAATCGGTGTAGCCAATTAGGTCAAAAGATTCGGTACGGGGGTACCATAGACCAACTCCTATTGTGCCCTTAAGATATCTCAAAATTCTCTTGACAGCAATTAAGTGAGATTCCTTGGCACAAACTTGATACCTAGCGCAAATACCCACAGCGAAAAGTATATCAGGTTGATTAGCTGTGAGGTATAGCAGACTACCTATCATGCTATGATATTGAGTCAAATCAACAGGTTTACCACTCTCATCATTGTCTAATCTTGTGTTTGTAGCCATGGGAGTGGTTACCTCTTTTGAATCACTCATATTGAATTTTGAAGCATCTCTTGAGTATATTTTGATTGATGCACATGGATCCCATCTCGGGTTTGTTTGATTTCAAGTCCAAGGAAGAAAGTCAACTCTCCCACTAGACTCATTTCAAACTCACTCTCCACGTGTCCAATAAACTCATTTAAATAGCCCTTGTTGTTTGAGCCACAAATTATGTCATCGACATATACTTGGGTTACAAAAATATTGTCACCATCTCTACGTAGAAACAGTGTAGGGTCTATTTGGCCTCTAACAAAACCTTTTTCAATTAGGAATGTCGACAACCGCTCATACCAAGCTCGGGGTGCTTGTTTAAGGCCATAAAGTACCTTCTTGAGCTTAAATACGTGGTTTGGGAATTCGGTACTCTCAAACCCCGGAGGTTGTTCGACATAGACCTCTTCTCTTATTAAACCATTTAGAAAGGCTGATTTGACATCCATTTGATATAGCTTGAAACCCCGATGTGCTGCAAATGCAAGCATCAATCGGATGGACTCTAACCGGGCCACGGGAGCATATGTCTCATCATAATCAAGACCTTCAACTTGACTGTAGCCCTTGGCTACTAAGCGTGCCTTGTTTCTTATGATTTCTCCCTTATGGTTCAATTTATTTTTGAAGACCCATTTGGTTCCAATAATGGCGGTCTTCTTAGGTCTAGGGACTAAGTCCCAAACTTGGCTTCTTTCGAATTGACCTAGTTCATCTTGCATGGCAATGATCCAATCAGGATCATTTAATACCTCGTCAATTTTTCTAGGTTTAATTTCGGAAATTAGGGCAACTTCATTAGCCTCATTCCTAAAGAATGATCTAGTCCTAACCTCATGATGGATGTCTCCAACAATTTGGTCTTGGGGATGACTAGAGGCTAACCTAGTTGTCCTTGGTGTTGGTGATGTTTCTTGAATGGTTTCACTAGACACTAGCTCAACCTCAGGATCCGGCTGATCTATGTGTTGTCTAGGCTCACCATCATCATACTCATCACCATCAACAACATTCGGACTTTCATCCAAACCCAGTTGCCTGAGTTCAAATTGAGCTCCTTCAACATCTTCTGATTGATCATTTGCTTTTGGAATTTCTTCAAAAACAACATCAGAAGATTCTTCAACCAATCTAGACTTCTTGTTGTAGACTCGGTAGGCTTTGCTAACAAGGGAGTACCCGACCAGTATCCCTTCATTAGCCTTTGCCGTGAACTTTCCAAGGTGGTCCTTGGTGTTTAGGATAAACACCTTACAACCAAACACCCTAAGATGTTTAACCGTAGGTGGTTTTCCAAACCAAAGTTCATGGGGAGTCTTACCTAAGAACCTATGGATGAGGATTCGATTCTACACATAGCAAGCTGTGTTTACAGCTTCGACCCATAAGTAACTCGGTAGTGAGTACTCATTAAGCATGCTTCGCGCAGCCTCTTGTAAGACCCGATTCTTCCTCTCTACAATACCATTTTGTTGTGGTGTTCTAGGAGTAGAGAACTCGTGTCTATATCCTCTATCTTGACAAAATTCTAAAAATCGTTGATTTTGAAATTCACCTCCATGATCACTTCTTATTGTCTTAATAGTTAATGATTTCTCATTTTCAACTCTTCTACAAAAAGAAATGAAAACATCTAAGGTTTGATCCTTATATTTTAGAAAATAAGTCCATGTATATCTAGTAAAATCATCAATGATAACAAAACAATATCTACTTCCATTCAAAGATATGATAGTGCTACAATCAAACAAGTCCATATGAAGTAAATCTAAAGCGGTAGATGTACTTACAACGCTTTTACCTTTATGTGCAGATTTTGTTTGCTTACCCATTTGACATGCATTTAATGAAAGTTTAGGGGACCAACTTGACTTAGGCAATTTAAGTATTTCAAATGAGTATAGAAATTTTAATTTTCATCGGAGAATTCAAACTTCAGAAGTAGAACAAGCTTTGAAAGGGATGCAAAATGGAAAGGCCGTGGGACCGGATGATATCCCAATAGAGGTATGGAAATGTTTAGGGAAAAAAGGTATTGAATGGCTTACAAAATTATTTAATTTAATATTGAAAACAAAAAAAATGCCTAATCAATGGAGGGTAAGTAGTCTAGTTCCCTTATATAAGAACAAAGGAGACATACAAAATTGTGCAAACTATAGGGGTATTAAATTAATGAGTCATACCATGAAACTTTGGGAAAGAGTAATAGAAAAAAGATTGAGGAAGGAGACCACGGTAACCGAAAATCAATTTGGGTTCATGCCTGGAAGGTCGACAATAGAAGCTATACATCTTCTTAGGCAATTAATTGAAAAATATCGGGAGCAAAAGAAAGATCTACACATGGTATTTATTGATTTAGAAAAAGCTTATGATAGGGTACCAAGAGAAATTATATGGAGAATTCTAGAAAAGAGAGGCGTTAGCGTAACATATATTGACCTAATTAAAGATATGTATGAAGATGTAACGACTAGAGTGAAGACTTCAGGTGGATTGACTGAAGCATTTCCAATAAGGATAGGGTTACATCAAGGATCAGCTTTAAGTCCCTATCTTTTTACACTAATCATGGATGAACTCACTAGGCACATTCAAGATACAGTGCCATGGTGCATGTTGTTTGTAGATGATATTGTTTTGATAGATGAGACACGTGAAGGAGTAAATGCTAAACTAGAATCTTGGCGGGAAACTCTAGAAATGAAAGGTTTTAGGCTTAGTAGAGTAAAGACTGAATATATGAAATTTAAGTTTAGCAATGCTAGACGTAGTGAAACAATTGTTAAGATAGGAGATGATGAGTTGTCTAAAATCGAGAACTTTAAGTATTTAGGATCGTTCTTGCAAAGTGATGGAGGAATTGAGAGAGATGTCTTACATAGAATACAAGCAGGATGGTTGAAATGGAGATTAGCATCGGGTGTCTTATGTGATCGTAAAGTACCTCTAAAACTTAAAGGGAAGTTCTACAAAACGGCAGTTAGACCTGCTATGTTATATGGTGCTGAATGTTGGGCTATGACTCGAGCACATGAGCAAAAGATGAAAGTTGCAGAGATGAGGATGTTAAGGTGGATGTGTGGACATACGAGGATGGATAGAATAAGGAATGAGAGTATTAGAGAGAAAGTCGGAGTTGCATCTATTGAAGAAAAACTTCGGGAGACACGTTTGAGATGGTACGGACATGTACTTAGAAGACCAATAAATGCCCCTGTTAGACGATGTGAAACTATGATAAATACGCACATTAAAAGAGGGAGAGGAAGACCAAAAAAGACTTGGTTGGCAACAATAAAACAAGATAAATTTTATTTAAATCTAGATGATGATATAGTAGGGGATAGAACTCAATGGCGTAAAAGGATCCATATAGCCGACCCCACCTAGTGGGATAAGGCTTTGTTGTTGTTGTTGTTGTTGTTGTACCCATTTGACATGCATTACAAAGTTTGTCCTTTTTATACTTGATGCTTGGTAAGCCACGAACTAATCCCTTATTGGCTAACTTTCGGATATTCTTCATGTTCACGTGTGCTAGTCTCCGGTGCCAAAGGGTGGACTCATCTTCTTTTGACATGAGACACTTAGCAAAAACATTAGTAGCACTTTTAAAGGAAACTTGGTAAATATTATCTATTCTTGTTCCTACTAGTACCGTGTCCAATGTGTCATGTTGTCTAACTAGACATTGACTTGATTGAAAATCAATTGTGTAACCCACATCACACAATTGACTGACACATAGGAGATTAAATGTCATCCCCTTGACTAGAGGGACATTTTTAATCCTAAGACATTCGGATATTTGAATGTCTCCTATTCCTATGACCTTAAGACTACCATTGTTACCAAATGAAACATTACCTCTACTTTTTCTTTGAAGTGTGGTAAACAATGATCTATCCCCGGTCATGTGTTTGGAGCATCCACTATCAACAAACCAAGTTGATAGATGCTCCCCCTCAATTACAACCTACACAATTCGAAAAATAGAAGTTTTAGGTACCCAAACCTTGGGACCTAAAGTACCTACTAAGCAAGACTTAGGCACCCATGCCTTGACTACTTTCCTTTGAGCCCTAGGTGTCTTAGATTTCTAACATCAGTCCTAGACATTAAGGACACAAATGATGGTTCTTTGGGTCGGTAACCAATACCGGCCCTATTGTAGACTGCCCTTTGGGCATTCAAGATCATGTCTAAGGTCTTTGAGCTTGTTGAGAACTTCTCAAGAACACTCTTGAGTTTCTCAACTTCACTCTTCAAAGATTTATTTTCATTTTCTAGCATCTCAACATGCAAATCATCTACATCCTCATCCCTAGAGGATTTCAATTGTTCAACCTCAATTTTCAAAGATTTAATTTCATCCTCTAACATCTCTACATGTAAATCATCTACATCCTCATCCCTAGAGGATTTCAATTGCTCAACTTCTAATTGCAATGATTTAATCTTAATTTTTGACTTTTTCAACATATTGGTTAAGCATGCAATTGCTCTATAGAATTTCTCAAGTTTGGGAGTGATTACCTCTTCATCATCCGAAGATGATGAAGCCGCGTTTGAGGAGTTGGAGGATTCATCATTGCTTTCTTCTCCTTCAAGTGCTATGAGTGTCACATGCCGTGTACTCTTCTCCTCCTTCTCTTCATCGGATGAACTTGAGGATGATTCATCCCAAGTGACCTTCAAGGTCTTCTTCTTCTTTTTGGATCTATCCTCCTCCTTTTTGAGCTTTGGGCAGTCATTCTTGAAGTGCCCTTTCTTACTACATTCATAGCAAGTAATATTATTTTTATCAAGCTTAACTTCACTTGGGTTACCTTTACCCTTGAAGCGTCGACCCTTCCTCATCATCCTTCTAACGAAATTGGCCATCTCGGAGGAAGAAGAGCCGCTGCCATCCTCCTCGGATTCGGACTCGGATTCGGATGAAGATGAGGATGAGAAGTCTTCCTTCTCCTTCTTCTTCTTGTTCTTTTCTCCTGCAACTAAGACAATCCCCTTCTCCTTGGGGCCTTTGTTAGCCATTTCATGCAATTCCATTTCACAAAACAAGTCATCTAATTTGACAATTGATAAGTCCTTGGAAACTTTGTAGGCATCCACCATGGATGACCACAAAGCATTCCTTGGAAAAGCTTTCAACACATACCTCACAAGGTCGCGATTCTCAACCTTTTCATCAATAGAATGGAGACCATTGAGAACTTCCTTAAACTTACCATGTAACTCACTTACAGTTTCATTCTCCTTCATGGAGAGGTTTCGGAGTTGGTTGAGAAACAAATCCCTCTTGGCGATTCTTGAATCCCGGGTGCCCTCATGGAGTTCAATGAGCTTGTTCCACAAATCTTTTGCACTTGTAAATGGACCAACCTTGATAAGTTGGTCTTTGTTGATGCCACATTGTAGGGTCACCACCGCCTTCGCGTCGGCTTCACTCTTCCGGGTTTGTTCAGCTGACCAACGCCACGAATCTAATTCTTTGCCTTTATCATCCTTTGGAGGGGTAAAACCCTCCTTCACAGCGAACCAAGTGTTGATATCCATCTTTAGATAGTACTCCATCTTCGATCTCCAATATTGAAAATCTGCTCCATCGAAGAAGGGAGGTCGGGTGGTGGAAAAACTTTCTCTCAAAGCCATTGTAGTTGACTCTCGGTTGTTAATCCGCTTGTTCAGAGCCCCAAGCTCTGATACCACTTGTTGGTACTTGGATGGCTAGAGAGGGGGAGGGGGTGAATATAGCCAGACACTTAAACTTTAACACTCTCGATTTTCTGCAACTCAAATGTTAGTAGCACAGCGGAAGCTAAAGGAAAACAGAGTATGCAGAAATGAACCCTAAGCTAAGAACAAACACAAGAACGCTAACAAGAGGGTTTACAAGGTTCGGGGATAACTTGCCCCTACTCCTTGGCATGCCCGTAAGGTGGGCGATCCCTTGATCGTCGGCAGATCAAGCCCCGGAAAATCTAGATAGTAAGCAACCTCCTTCTCGGTGGAGTAACCTCTCCACAACGTTTCAACAAAGATAAAGTTTTAAGCACAATGAAACACAAGAAGGATCTTATAGAGCACTTAGGACAGCAAGAACCCAAGTAAACTTCTCACCGAGCTCCACCCAGCACAGATCTCACGCAAGAACTCCCTTCTTCGTGTCTTCTCGCTGATGGACTCGCCAAACTTCCTGGTTCTTCTTCCAAATGCTCAAGTAACAAAGGCTGCTTCAGACAGTAGAGTAATCGCAGTTGCTTGCTCAAGATGATGGAACAACAGATCACCCAGCAAGCACAATGTGGAGAACTTCGTTTTTGAGACTTCTTCGCCACCAAGCGCTTAAGTCCCTCCACTGATCACCAGGTCATCTCACTGCAGCCTCCAGCTGCTCACCTGCAACCACCAGCCTGCTGAGCTCTCCTGGACTCCCTGAGCTTCCCCTCAGACCAGCCCCAGTCAGCAGCTCCAGCCAGCGCCAGCGTCCGTTGCAACCTGAGATGGCAAATGGACAAACCTGCTCCAAGGAAAGACCTCCATTGACTCTCCTTGAGTGTTTGAATCCATCCCTGTCACCTGCACACTTAATCAGAGCATTAGCACAACAAATCAGCAGTGAATCAAGTATCAGAGATTAAGCGCAGAGAAATCAGATGTGTTCAGACGCGATCAGAGCGTCTGACAGTGCATTTTGAATTAAAGTGATCGGTCACCGGACCGATCAGAAAGACTCCTGATCGGTCACCAGACCGATCAGAGTGGGTTCAGATCGATCAGGCTCCATCTTGATCGGTCCCCAACGCTCAATCAGAAATCGCGATTTCTCTGGGATCGATCACCAGACCGATCCCAGGTTGTGGATCGGTCACCAGTCCGATCCACCCCTTTGCAGGGCGATTTCTTAGCTCCGCAGTCCAACCCTCCTGATCGATCACCAGACCGATCAGGGCATGCTTAGACCGATCAAGCTCCGTCCTGATCGGTCATAGTGAGGAACTCGCGACACTTGATCGTTCACCAGAACGATCCGAACAGTGTTCCAGATCGGTCACCAGACCGATCAGGAGCTAAGCAGTAAGGGGAACCAAAACCCACTGTATGCTCCCTGATCGGTCACCAGATCGATCAGGAGCAGAGCAGTGAGTGAACTGCATGCTCCCTGATCGGTCACCAGACCGATCAGGAGCGGAGCAGCAGGTTTTCAACCTCACTGTGTGCTCCCTGATCGGTCACCAGTCCGATCAGTCATCGCTGGATCGGTCACCAACGATCCACGAAGGAGCACCGTGCCAACTTCCCTGATCGGTCACCAGACCGATCCAGGGACTCCAACCTAGCCTCCAAGATAGGATTTCATCCAACCTAGCCCTCCAAGCTAGACCTGACCCTCCAAGCAGGATTTCATCAACCTAGCCCTCCAAGCTAGACCTGGCCCTCCAAGCCGGATTTCATCAACCTAGCCCTCCAGGCTAGGACCTGACCCTCCAAGTCAGGATTTCATCAACCTAGCCCTCCAAGCTAGGACCTGGCCCTCCAAGCCGGGATTTCATCAACCTAGCCCTCCAGGCTAGGACATGACCCTCCAAGCCAGGATTTCATCAACCTAGCCCTCCAGGCTAGGACCTGACCCTCCAAGCCAGGACTTTTTCACACCTAACCCTCCAGGTTAGGACTTTTCACACCTAGCCCTCCAAGCTAGGATTTTCCCACACCTAACCCTCCAGGTTAGGACTTTTCACACCTAGCCCTCCAAGCTAGGATTTTCCACACCTAACCCTCCAGGTTAGGACTTTTCCACACCTAGCCCTCCAAGCTAGGATTTTTCTCACACCTAACCCTCCAGGTTAGGACTTTTCAACACCGTGCCTAATACCCGATCAGGACTTAATCATAATCATAATCAACCTAAACTAAAATCGGTGTCAACACCAAAACAACAATCAGGGTCAGACTGCATCAACACAAGGAACACCCTTCTCTCAAGGAGTTCTCAAACAAGAACTACCCTAAAATTTTTGACAACCACAACTAGAAGAGTACATTGGATCAACCGATCTAGAAGATCATTTATGCTAGTTTGAAAATGCTTCTCTACTACATCAGTATACATATAGTGTGAAGTGTCAGGTTTTCCTAACCACCTTATCAGGTTCAGCTCATAGATGATTCAACTGACTCCTGGCTTCCTCCATAACCTCATTCGATGACTTTAAAGTTGCCTTCCTCCATCAATTTGTCATTAGTAAGAGGTAACAAAAGACGTCTTATAATTTATTCACCATAAAGAAATAGTTATTGGTGCAATCATGCCCAAAACATTATTTACTTTTGATGTTTGGTTAAATGTGTTTGAGTTAGGTAATGTTAGTGATCTAACATGAAACTTGAGTTTAAGTCCAGGAATGAAAAATTGATAGAAAAAGACTTAGCATGGCAAGGCTGAGGGAAACACTTCAAGACAAATGCAACGAAGGCTTGGAAGCATCCTAAGGGTGCGAGGCTGATGGAAGTGTTTAAAGGCTTGTGTCTACGGTAAGGAAAAGTGAAGCCTAAGATTTATCAGGTATCAGTCGACTGATATGGTGGGTTCAGTCGATTAATAGCGAAATCAGTCGATTGCTTCAATGAACAAAAAGATTAGTTGACTGATAAGTGACCGTTGAAGGCTGACGGCATAAATCAGACGCTTTCTACAGTAGCCGTTGAAGCTCATCAGTCGACTGATGTTGAGGGTTATACAAAAGCAAATTTCAGAACTTGAAGATGACACAACTTGATTCTCTCGATCTTTCTTGCTTGTTCAGAGATCTCCAAGCTTACACACTCTCAATCTCTTCCTCCAAAATCATTCTAATCTTGTAAGAGGAAGAGATCATCTTGTAAGGGTTTCTCCACCTTTAAGCTTGAGTTGAAAAGGAGAAAAACATAGTGAAACTTGGTTGTGTGGGCGTGGATCCTTGGATTAGTCACCTCAAGGATGTGGATACCAAGTAAATCAAGGGAGTTAGCATTGCCTTTATTGTTTTTCTTATTGTCTATCTTTTTCTTGTACTTTGGCTAACATTTTGTAGACAAAATCCAAGAGAATCTATTCACCCCCCTCTAGCTAGACGCAAAGGTCCTAACAAGTGGTATTAGAGCCAAGTTCATTTCGGAAAAACTCCGTCAACCGAAACATCAAGATGGCGTTTCAAGAGGGATATGCACCACATGACCTCTATTCTTCGACGACAACAATTTCTTATATTGGAAAGGTAGAATGGAGTATTATTTAATGAACAACATTGAAAATTGGTTTAGTATTGTGGATGGGTTTGAGAACCCGAAGGATGAGTTCAGAGCACCTCTTCCAACAAGGAGTGGACAAAAGAGATGTCCAAGAAAGCTCATGCGAATGCAAAGGTCACAACCACCCTACAATGTGGACTCTCCAAGGAGCAATTGAACAAGGTTGGACCATTTAATTCCGCTAAAGAGTTTTGGGAAAAGCTTATTGAGTTGAATGAAGGATCAAGCGAATCAAGGAGAGCCAAGAGAAATCTCTTGGTGGGCAAACTTCAAACCTTCACCATGAAGACCAATGAGACCGTGAGTTAAATGCATGAAAGATTCAAAGAGATAGTAAATGGTCTTCATGTAATAGGTGAGAAAATTGAAAATCGGCAACTTGTAATGGTCTTTGATCCTGTCGCGAGGCGACGTGGAAGTCCCAAGAGAGGGATGATCCCCCGAGCGACATGAGCGCTGGGGTGGAGCCGACCTGGCTCCGATTGGCTCCTGCCTGTAAAACAGTGACTGTTAGCAAACCCGCCGGGGAGTTTTCCCAGTCAGGCACTCCGACGGTCAAGTCAGCATCCGTAGGAAATATAGTAGAGTAAATGGAAATATAGTGGAAGAGAGAGCTTACACGCATACCTGCGGAATGAGGAGTGGAGGGCTTATATAGCCGGGGGAGCTGATAACCCCTGTCTGTGTCGACGAGACAGGGGTGTGGTACCTGTCAGTTCGTATGAGAGCACCTGAAAGTACTGCGGCATGGCGTGGGGTGCTTGGGCAGTATGAAGGTATTGAATTGGCAGGATAACCGTGAGGGGTGTTATAAATGGGCGAGGTAGGTAGTACCCGACATCAAGATCGTACCCGGATGTAATGACATAGGGCAGCGTAGGGACGATCTAGTCTGTAGCCCGAGCATCGACCGGTGGGTCCGAGTGTCAAGGGCTGGGTCGGGTAATGGCCAGGGAGCGTGGGTCGCCACGCGTCCGACTAGGAGAGTTGAGGTGCGGGGTACGCCTTGAGTTAGGGGTTCGCTGAGCTGTGTCCGTCTGGCTTTGTCTCAGTCTGTGAGTTGTCGGATTTAGGGGATGCTGAGAGAGCGTGGGTCGCCACGCGTCCAACTGAATGGCCTGTCCCCGATTCGGATCGGGGTGCATGTTTAGGTGACTGACTTAGGAGACGCTCGGAATCTACCCGACTGACCCTGCCGGGGTGGCCGGCGAGCGCCAGGGGGTTTCCTGGCTCGAGGATTCCCTGGTGAGACCGTCGTCGGCCCTTCTACTGGGCCTTCGTGTTGGTGGTGAAAGCACCAAAGTCGAACCTATGTTTAGATAATGTCAAAGGGTTCAGAAGTTAAGATTTGGTTGTGATCTAACAAGCTTATTAAGTGTGCAGGAAAGCCTTAGATACACTAGGCACTAAGTCCTGGTTCTATGAATTGGGCACTAAGTCCTGGCCGCGGGCTGGGCAATTAAGTCCTGATGTAAGGTTGGGCACGAAGACCTGGTGAATGAAGCTGGGCACGAAGACCTTGATAGATCGATTCCGGTACGCTAGAGGGGGGGGGTGAATAGCATTCTTCGGCTCTTGTTCTTCCTACGTTGTTAGTTGCGCAGCGGAAATACAAACAAAAATAAAACTAACAATAAAGAATAATGCTAACAAACCAGATTTACTTGGTATCCACCCCGGACGGGTGACTAATCCAAGAATCCGTCAGTGGATCACTCCCCGGATAACCTCCGGCTAGCTCTTGTCGCTCCTTGTGGGTAGAGAAACCTCGCCACAATCCCAAGCAAACCTCTGAGCACCAAAGACCACTAACAAGCCTTAACCAAGCTTGTTTCATTAAGACTTTCAGCCAACACGAAGTCCTCTTT
Source organism: Boesenbergia rotunda (assembly GCA_024364735.1). Classification (NCBI taxonomy): domain Eukaryota; kingdom Viridiplantae; phylum Streptophyta; class Magnoliopsida; order Zingiberales; family Zingiberaceae; genus Boesenbergia; species Boesenbergia rotunda. The sequence continues at coordinate 48,111 of JAGFNQ010005826.1, forward strand.
AAATAGGACTCTGGCTGAAACCCTCGCCATCAGTCGACTGCCAACTTACCAGTCGACTGGTCTAGCCTTAATTTCTAGCCAACGGCTAACTCAACGGCTAGTTTTCGAGGTTACCAGTCAACTGCCATTTTACTTGTTGACTGGTCCAGCCCCGAAATCATTCTGTGAGTTTTATCAGTCGACTGCTTCCAGGCCAGTCGACTGGTCTACTCACACACCTAAGGTTACCCTTCCCGAGTATATTTCACTCCACACTTGAACCCTAGGATTTCCCGAGTACAATCAGACAACATTCGTACCCTCACAACTCAACTGACTCCTCATCAGCCGCCTCGACTATTGCCTTCGCGCCTTCTTCATCTTCGGCTCCCGTCTCTTGGATGCATACAAGCCTCCAGCTTGCCTCCATGCCATCCTTCACGCATGCCTCGAAGTACGTACCCCTCAGCTCATCGTCCCTGCCATACCAAGTCCCTCAGGTGCACTCACAAGCCTCCAGCTTGTCTCCATGCCACCCTTCACCGTACCGAGGCCGTCCAGTCAAGTCCATATGTGTAACCTGTATAACCTGCACACTCGCATGCACATATCAAATACACAAGGGTAATCCTAACTTAAACCCTTTGCCCAAACATCAAAATGCTTGGTCACTCCGGACCACAGATTGTCTCAACAATCTCTCCCTTTTTGATGTTTGGCAATACGATTAAGTTAGGGAAACAAATAGTAATAGAATAGCAAAAACCATGCTAAACAAACAACTGGACTTACGTTGCCAAGACTCCATCTTGGACTTACACCGCCAATGCATATGCAATGCATGCATGGATCCTATCCCAAGGCATCCCACACCTAACCCTCCAAGTTAGGACTTTTTCACACCTAGCCCTCTGAGCTATGACTTTTCTACACCTAGCCCTCCAAGCTAGGACTTTTTCATACACCTAGCCCTCCAAGCTAGGAATTTTTCAACACGGGCTTTTTAAAGCTTCTCCAAAGCTCCCCCTACACTGGACTTACAAAGGCTTTTTAAGAACCCCTCCAAGGTTCCCCTTACTCCAAGAATGGAGCACCCCTTTAATTTCAGCTCCCCCTAAACCTAGGGTTTCCCGCAAAGGCGTGTTTAGTTTCCCACTTAAACCCAACACTTCTCCCCCTTTGCCATACATCAAAAAGACCCCAATAATATTTCAATTATCGGTTCTTTTAATCCCAATGATCCTAAACAGAGTGTTCTAGACCCCATACACTTGTTTCTCATCATTTGGACACAAACCAGCTGCTGATACGCAAATCAACCCTGGGCAGTCGACTGATACTCTGAATATTAGTTTTCTGGCCAAATTCAGAAATTCGCCAGAAATTCCATAAATCTCCAAAAATTTCCAAATTTTGTAGAGAACTTTGTGGTACCCATACCTACTTGGGAAAAATACATCCAACCATGTATCTATCACCGTTCCCAAGTTGGATACAAAATCCAAAAATTTCTTATGAAAATTAAGGCAAGCAAGGAGGCAACCTCCCCCTTTACCCATGCCTTCTCCAATTTTCATTTTCCAAGGTTATGTTCTACCCAATTTAACACCATAACACCGGTCAAGTTCTACCCAACTTAACACCCAAATTCTTCTCCCTTGGACACCATTAAAAAATTGCTCCCAAGCAACCTTATCCCTAATGCCAAAAAGGACTCATCATCACTTAAGAAAGTCTAAAAAATTTACAAACACATTTGCTAGGATTTACCCTATCATAGAAAAATATGATTTGATTAAGATTATCAAATGTGCTTGACTTTAGTACAAATCTCTAACTTCCTTAATGATGGACACTTTGTATCAATTTTAAACTCAATTCATGATTCCTTGTGTTTGCCAATTCTAACCATTATCAATTTACACAAGGATTTGTCCTCAATTTTCTCCCTTTTCATATCTTAATCCTAGACTCATATGGGCTTCTCAATTTTTCTTGAATTCATCAAAAGCTTCAATATCATCCAATGAATTTTAAGCACTCATTAATCCTTATAATATCAACCCATGACATAGAATCTCATAAGGCAATATGACCCTTTCCTATGTTTCCAATTTTGTAATTTCTTATCACCTAATAGGCCCTTTTTGCATACTCTCACTGATCAGTCGACTACCCATATGGCAGTCGACTGCCAAAACGTACAGAGAGTTTTTGGCCTGAGATCAGTCGACTGCCCCCAAGGCAGTCGACTGATACCTGAATTTCAGGTTTTAAGTCCAATTTCAGTAATACCTAAATAATTTTACAAATCTCTAAAAAATCTGAAATTTTGCGAGGAGATTTGTAAAGCCTATATCTACTTGGAAAAAAATATGTTTCCAAATAAATGTACTCCAAATCTTAAGATTGGCATGAAACTCGACTTCTCCTAAATTGTATCATTTAAGCTCCTCCCAAAGTTCTAATTTCGACTTCTCCTTAGTGTATCCTCTTATACTTGATCATAATTCATTTCTAGCACTGAATTATATGGTATTTACACATTAAAACCTAATTTTATCAATTATAACCTCATTTTCACCTTTTTCTCCTTAAATTCTCTTTTTAATGTGCCAAAACCCAAAATTAAGACTTACCCAAGTCTTCCAACCCTTTTGACACATTTCCTCTAATTTCCTAGGAGAAAATCTATTAAGATTCATTTACCATGGACCCCAGAGACTCCTAGAGCTCCCCCTTGAGCTCTGAGTCCTAGCCACCTCCCTAGGTGATCAACCAACACTAGACCACACCGATGTGGCCCCAGTGACTCTTGGCTTACAAATTTAACCTTCTTAACCTTGGACACCTTGTCTTTGGTTGTCATTCTTTTTACCTTCAAATGACACCCTCTTGCCATTTTTGGGCTTTCCCTCCTTGCCATAACCATATGCTACCCTAGCATTTTTCTTACCATTAGCCTTGGAGGTCTTTGACCGGTATCCTAACCCCGATCTATCGTAATTGGGTTTTAGACTACCCAATACCATGTCTAAACCCTTTGATCCAACCTTGAATCTTTCTAGGGTCTTTTCCAATGTATCAACCTCACCCTCAAGGCTTGATTTTCCTTTTCTAGATTTCTAACCCTAGTGTCCATATGTCCACTTTGTGTTGGATCGGGTTAGACCGGCTAGAGGGGGGAGAATAGATGGTTAAAAAAAAATATGAAAGTGGAGGCACTCGTCTTTAAAAAAAGAAACTTAGTCACAACTGAGAATATTGCTTCCAAGGCAGTGGACGCTCAATAAAAATCTCCTTGTGGCGAGAATCCTTACAAAAATAGCACACTAGACTTTTAGAGAGTTTACAAGAATTAATTGATTGAAAAGGTTGAAACTCTAAGCCTATTTATAGCCTAAGAGAATAAATTTGGATTGTTGATTGTTGAGGAATTTTCTCTTGACTGTTGATCCATGGATGTAATCTGGATGGTTGATCTTGGATGGGATTAAACTGCATCCATTGGGTCTGATTAAAGGATAAAGTTATCCTTTAAGAGATAACTTTGTCTTCTGCTCGCAATAGATAAATAACTTTATCATATGCTTGCAACAACTTTAATCACATCTTTTCCTTATCCTAGTCGGTAAGGTTGGTGATATATGTAGGCGAGGTTGCTGGTTGAATCTTCACAGCAATAAATAAAATTCTTTTTGTTTCAGGTGTCTGGTATGACTTGGTCAAACTGAGCAGTCTTTTGGTTCATCTTCTGGGTGATTTCCGGCCAACCGGAGTTAGGCTCACCCGAACCCGACTCCGGCCTTTCGCCCCTCGAGCGTCCTTCCTCCCGGCTTCTTGTCCCTCGGACACCGCGCACGTCCTTCTCGCTCCGCCGGCGTACTTTTTGCAGCTTTCGCGCCCCTCGGATTGTACCAAGCCCGTCGGCTCACATCCTCGCACAATCCTTCTCGTTTGCTACGTCTTACGCTCAACTTCCTCTGTACCTAAGCTCCTGCACACTTAGCAGAGGGATTAAACATACCAGGACCTAACTTAAATCGATTGATCACATCAAAATCATCCAGGGATACTTACACTTTGGACATTCCTAGACCTACCCTCCTTTCTAGGCATATGTTTCCCCTTCTTGGGGTTAATGCCATGATCCTTAGGTCTAGAGGTCTTGGGTCTATCATGATGCATGCTTTTGTTAAGGTTTTGACCTACCTTGTTATCCCTATTCCTAGCATTATATTTGAAACCATGATTATGCATAAGTAAGAAATTTTTATTTAATCTAGTATGCATGGATGAATAGCTAATTCTAGTTTTAATATTCATGGAGGAACTCAAATTAGAATTGCAGTTTAATTTAGGGTTAGGAATTACCTCCCTTACCCTTGAAGTTCCCCCTTGATGTGAACTTTGGTTCTTCCTTTCTTCTTTCTCCCATCTCCTCAAGTGTCCCAATTTCTTTAACTCCCCTTTTCTTAGACACTTGGTGTGGTAATGCCAAGTTCTCCACACGTGAAACATCTAATCTTCTTTCTTTTAGCTTGAGCTTCTTCATCCCTACACCTTATGTTAGAATTTAATTGAATTGAAATTGGTTTAGGGGCTACCTCCTTTTTCTTACCCTTTGGACACTTATCCTTGTAGTGTCCCTTTTCGTTGCACCCAAAGCATATAATGTGTTCCTTTTTTCCTTGTTTTGGTGGAGGTAGGGGCTAGGTTGACTTCTTCTTCAACCTTGGATGACGTGGATGCTTCCTCTTGTTCCGGTATGGAGGTGGGTCTCTCCTCCCCCTCAATCCTTGAGGTGGTGACCTCTTCCTCTTCTTCTCTTGAGGAGGTTGATGATCTTTCACTTAATTCCTCCTCTTCACTTGAAGAAATTGACACTTCCTTTTCTTCTTCTTGACCCATTTGACTTTTCTCCTTGGGCTCTTGAACTTGTGTAGGATTTTATGATATTCTTTCACTTTATTCCATAATTCATATGCATTTTGGTATGCCCCTACATCACTCAAAATATTGTTAGGCAAAATATTAGTTAATACACTAATTACCTTCTCGTTCGCCCTCGAAAAAGCTTGTTGCTCTTGAGCCCAATATCTAGGACGAAGCTTCTTTCCGTGCTTGTCCTTTGGAACTTCGAAGGGCTCTTCTATCATCATCAAGCACTCCCACTCCATGCCAAACCACGTCTTTATTCTTGCTTTCTAAAAATCGAAGTCTTCATGATCGTAGGGAGGCGGAGTGTAGATGTCGTCCCCAAATTTGTCCTCCATTGTTCTTCTCCTCTAGCGTGTGCTCCCTCGGCGGTTAGTCCAATCGAGAGTGGTCCTTCGCGCTGATACCAATTGATAGATCGATTCCGGTACGCTAGAGGGGGGTTGAATAACGTTCTTCGGCTCTTGCTCTTCCTACGTTGTTAGTTGCACAGCAGAAATACAAACAAAAATAAAACTAACAATAAAGAACAATGCTAACAAACCAGATTTACTTGGTATCCACCCCGGACGGGTGACTAATCCAAGAATCCGTCGGTGGATCACTCCCCGGATAACCTCTGGCTAGCCGTTGTCGCTCCTTGTGGGTGGAGAAACCTCGCCACAATCCCAAGCAAACCTCTAAGCATCAAAGACTACTAACAAGCCTTAACCAAGCTTGTTTCATCAAGACTTTCAGCCAACACGAGTCCTCTTTAAATAGGACTCTGGCTGAAACCCTCGCCACCAGTCGACTGCTAACTTACCAGTCGACTGGTCTAGGCTTAATTGCTAGCCAACGACTAACTCAACGGCTAGTTTTCGGAGTTACCAGTCGACTGCCATTTTACCAGTCGACTGGTCCAGCCCCGAAATCATTCTGTGAGTTTTATCAGTCGACTGCCTCCAGGCCAGTCGACTGGTCTACTCACACACCTAAGGTTACCCTTCCCGAGTACATTTCACTCCGCACTCGAACCCTAGGATTTCCCGAGTACAATCACACAGCACTCGTACCCTCACGACTCAACTGATTCCTCATTAGCAACCTCGACTATTGCCTTCGCGCCATCTTCATCTTCGGCTTCCGTCCCTCGGATGCACGCAAGCCTCCAGCTTGCCTACATGTCATCCTTCACGCATGCATCCAAGTCCGCGCCCCTCAGCTCATCGTCCCTGCCATACCAAGTCCCTTAGGTGCGCTCACAAGCCTCCAGCTTGTCTCCATGCCACCCTTCACCGTACCGAGGTCATCTAGTCATGTCCATATGTGTAACCTATATAACCTGCACACTCACAAACACATATCAAATACACAAGAGTAATCCTAACTTAAACCCTTTGCCCGAACATCAAAACACTTGGTCACTCAGGACCACAGATTGTCTCAACAGACCTGGTCGAGGACTGGGTACCGAAGACCTGGTGAGTGAAGTTGGGCACTAAGACCTGGTCGAGGACTAGGCACCGAAGACCTGGTGAGTGAAGTTGGGCAAAAGTCTAACTGGAGGAGCCAGTTGGTAAAAAGGTAAATTCTCCCGAGAGGAGTAGGTGAGGACGCGTTCCCCATAGGAGGGAACATTAGGCGTCAGTTCGACTTGGGGTTCCATTTGGGAGACCCAAAGTCAGAACCAAGATAGCTCAGGCTATAAATAATGTTCTAATCTTATCATTTGTATGCTTTGTATGTCTTTGGAACTAACCCTGGTTGCAGGAACGAATGGAAGGAGTTTTCTGCACTCAGGTGCCTCAATGGAGTGAGGCACCCTAGCTGGGCTAGGCGCTTGCATTGAGACAGGCGCCCCAGTGAAGGGTTAAACAGAGCATTAGAAGCAAATTGCCACGCAAGCCTCTGGACCAAGTCAAGCTAGGTTCCTGTGTTAACATAGGCGCCCTAGTCGCTCATGCACCCCAGTTGAAGGGATAAGCGCTGGCCGAGTTTACGGATTGGAGTTCTCGCAGGATATGCCACGTGTCAGGCGCCCCCTTCAACATAGGCACCCCACTGACCAGTATAAATAGGGGTTCACCCCCAAGGCTTCAGAACAACTTGCAAATCTTGCTCTCAACACTTTCGTTCAAGCGCTACGCTCTAACAAGCTCCATACTCGTGATTCAAGCGCCGACGATGACCTGCTGCTCTGAACTTCTAACCTCTCCGGTCATCGGTAAAAGTTTAATTCTTTAAGTGTTGTAATTTCATTTTCAATTCTATATTTGTACTCCAACTTATAAACTCTTTTCAAATATAGAATTGTCCATCATAAACGGTCAAAGACCGTGGGCCTTGGAGTAGGAGCCGACTGCGACTCTAAACCAAGTAAAAAGAAATCGTGTTAGCGATTGATTATACTGTTTCCGCTGCGTAATTGCTCTCTTTGTCTGAAAATTTTGACGATCGATATTCACCCCCTCTATCGATTCAATCTGATCCCACAAGTGGTATCAAAGCGGGTGGCTCAAACTTGGTGCAACCACCAGTTTGAGATTTTTTTTTCGAATTTACGAATTTTAATTTTTTTTTCGCTCGAATTTTCTCGTTAATCGAGGTTGGTACAACACCACTCGATCTTTTTCCGCTATAAAAATTCTTCCCGCACTACTAATCCAAGACTCAGTCTTGGACAAGTTCTTTTTGTTAATTCTTTTTCAGAAAATTTTAATGGTCATGCAAGAGGGATACAACACCGCTAGATCTCCTCTTTTCAGATTTCTCCTACTGGAAAAGCAGGATGGAAGTCCACCTGAAAACTCAGGTGGACATGTGGATAATTATCCAGTCTGGGCTGGAAATTCCTAAAAGTGCACAAGGCGTGGTGCAACACTATACCGAGTGGGATGACCCACTGAAGAAGAAAATTGAGGCCGACGCAAAGGCGACCCAAACTTTGCAATACGGCTTAACAAAAGAGGAGCTGAACCGGGTAGGACCCTTAAACAACGTGAAGGAGCTTTGGAACAAGCTAATCGAGCTGCACGAAGGTGATAGATCGACAAGCATGCTAGAGGGGGGGGTGAATAACACTTTTTCGTTGATGTCTCTACAAGGTTGTTAGCGCAGCGGAAACAATAATATGCAAAGGATAATAAAACAATGCTAACAACAAAAATTTACTTGGTATCCACCCAAATGGGTGACTAATCTAAGGATCCACGCATGTACACCACCTCCACTATGAAAAATCTCCTTCAGGTGGAGAAACCTTTACAACAGTGTTGTCTTCCTCTTTACAGAAAGTAGTGATTGAGAGAGAGGAAGATGAAAAGACTTTTCACACGAGCAACACTTCATTATAGTACCGAACCGTACCGCTCACGTGTAAAAATGTCCTCCTTTTATAGGAGAACAGGACAAACTCGCAGTCTGTCCAGCCCCGCACCAGTCGACTGCCCCTGGGGCAGTCGCCTGGTCTAGCATTAATTGCTAGCCAACGGCTAGTTTTCGGGGTATACCAGTCGACTGCCTCTGGGCCAGTCGATTGGTAGAAAGCTGAAAACCTTCTGTGAGTTTTGGCAGTCGACTGCCCTCTGGCCAGTCGACTGCCCACTCATTTCTAGCCAATTTTCACATACTCCTTCACGTGTGCCTTCAGGTTCACTCCTTGGCTCGCCCCTTGAAGTCATCTTCCTCTGACTCTCGTCCCTCGGATGCGCACACAAGCCTTCCCTTGGCTTGCCTCCATGCCACCCTTCATGTGTGCCCTTGAAGTCCACTTCCCGGCTTGCCCTTGGAGTCCTCCTCTCTCAGCTCTCGTCCCTCGGATATGTTCACAATGTGTGATTCTCCAAGCCCTGCAAGCTCAATCACACACATCAAATACAACATAACACTCTAACCTTAAACATATTCACACACACACATCAAAACCATGATCTTCCAATCATTTTAGGGCCGATTGCCTCAACAGAAGGTACTTCTGACACGAGGATCAACAAAAGAGATCTGTTGCTTAACAGACTCTACACAATCAAGATGCACGACGGCGAGACTGCAACCCAACTCCACGCTAGAATCCAGGAGCTGATGAATTGACTGCACATGATAGGTCACAAGGTTGAAAACCATGACCTGATAAGCTATACTTTAAATTCTTTTCCGAGAAACTCACTGTGGGCGTCTATAGTGGATGCCTACAATGTTTCAAGGAATTTATCTGAAATTAAACTAGATGAGCAGTTTTCTGAATTAGAACTGTACGAACAGACTACACTACCTTGATCGAGAAAGGTATAGCTTTTGTTGCAGGAAAATCTCAAGGAAAAGCTCCCAAAAAGAAGCCTCAACCAGCACCCGAGTCCGACTCAGACTCGGAATCAGAAGATAGTGAAGGAGATCGACCTAAGTTGGTTCGGCTAGCTCGGGATTACTACAAAGAACTAAAGTACCAAACAAGCAAGAAGAAATCAAGCCGAAGAAAGGAAGATCCAGCAGAACCTTTAACGAGCTCGAAGAGCAAGACCAACGTTACTTGCTATGAATGCAACAAAAAGGGACACTTCAAGTTAGAGTGCCCCAACCTGAAGGAAACCAAGAAGGCGCGCAGGAAGAAAGCTCTTCAAGCCACCTGAGATGAATCATCTTCCGAAGAAGAAGAAGAAGTCCCGCACACGAATCTACTCGCCCTAACCACCTCGGAAGACGTCGACTCCGTATCAGAATCGGAACCAGACGATGAAAGACTCACAATCTCAGAGAATGGGCAAATCACTATAAGAGGTTACTCAGAATATGAATTGTCGAAATTAATTTCTTACTTGTCTCATAACTTGGCGATAGCCAAAATCCGGGTTGAGTCCCTCTGACAGGAAGTAAAACTCCTGAAAGAGGAAGTCAACTCGAGGTCCTTGACCGAGCAAATTCAGGAAGGAAACTCAACTTAAGTCCAAAAACTTGAGGAAGAGAATTCCTCCTTAAAACTCAAGTTAAGGAGCTCAGAGTTGCCTTGGAACGGTTTACTTTAGGTTCCAAGGGTCTTGACATGATCCTTGGAAAGCAGAAGTCCGTACTCAATCGATCCGGACTCGGTTATCGAACCAATTAAGACAACGTTCATATTCTTCTGTATTGAACCAACCTAGAACCCTAGTCCAAGCATGGGTCCCCAAGCTCTATTTAAATAAACAAGCTGGACCAAGCCAGTATTTGATCCCCAAGGACAAGATTCACATCTTGCCTAACCCTTATCGAGGCTATAGTCCAGGGGGAGCCAATATAAAAACCATATTTATAGTTAAATAATTGTTTGCTTGCTGGTCTATTTTCTTTTTACAATTTTTAATTATCACGCTTAGATTTAGGACTGGTTAGATTAAGGATGAAAGACTTAACTGAAATTTGAACAACATAGTACTGGGTGGAGGTGAGATGATAGTACGTTAGGGAAGCCCTTCTAATAAGGTCAAGTAAGGTAAGACGTACCCTACTTGGTCTGTTTAGTCTGGTGGAACTAGCCAAAGCTACCGATCCAAGCCCCAAACTAATTAGACCAGAATTTTTCAAAAAGTCATTTTGAAAATGAAATTTTGTTAAAAGACTTTGTCAAGGAAAGGGATGTTGCTCCAATAAGGCTATGGCCAAAGAAGGTCTCTGTGCCTCGCAAGACCTGGAAGCCAATTTTCGAAATTCAAATTAAGTTACTATTTGTTAAATTTAAATCTAACATAAATTTCAATTAATCTTAGATTCAATACATTTTTTAAAGTCAATAAACTTAACCTTATATAATTTTCAAAATTAATTCAATGTCTTCAAAATTAACCATGTTTTTCAAAATTAAAATATCTATTTTTGAAAACTTATCTCACAAAACCCATAAGGTTAACTTGTTTGATAACACTAGATTAGGTGAGACAGACTAGGCTGTGAAATTCAATTTAGGCTATCCCTAACTCTAATGGATCCAAATCAACAAGTACTTTATGTGTAGGAATATAAAGATTTGGACCAGTGGATGTTGGATAGCAGATGCTCCAGACACATGATTGGAGATAAATTGAAATCTACCAAAATCAAGTTCAAGAACCTAGGCTCAGTAGCATTTGGCAACAATGCTACACTCAAATAATTGGGTCAGTTAACATTGAACTTAAATATGATTTTGTTATTAAGAAAGTACTCTTGGTTGAAAATTTTAAGTTCAATTTGCTTAGTATTAGTGAGCTCTGTGATACTGGTTACATAGTTACTTTCACCAACTCTGACTGCCTGATTAAGAACCTCCAAGACTCAGAAATAATGCTTAAGGGTACTAGGAAAAATAATATTTACACTATTAATCTATCCTTAATACCAAAATGCTTCTTGACTCAATTAGAAGAATCCAACCTGTGGCATAGGAGACTATGTCATACTCATGTTAAACAAATTTCTAAAATTACTCAACTCGATTTAATTAAAGGTGTACCAAAAATCAAGAATTTTGAAAACACAATATGTAATTCATGTAAACAAGGTAAACAAACTAAGTCTACTTATAAACCAATTCAATCAGACTTATCCCAAACCACACTTGAGCTCCTGCACCTTGACCTATTTGATTCACATGGAGCCAAGTCACTAAGCGGGAATCGGTACTACTTAGTAATTATCGATGATTACTCTAGATTTACCGGGGTTAGGTTCCTGAAAACTAAGGATGAAACCTTGAATCTATTTATCGACTTATGCAAAATAATTGAAAACCAAAATGATACTAAGATTAAGAGACTTAGGAGTGATCACGAGGGAGAGTTTGAAAATCAAAGGTTTGAGGAATTCTGCAAAATCAATGGGTATATTCATGAGTTTTCCTGTCCTAAAACACCCTAACAAAATGGGATAGTGGAGAGAAAAAAATAGAACCCTTCAGGAAGCCGCTAGGACCATGTTGAATGAATATAACCTAGCTAACCAATTTTGGGCAGAAGTAGTAAGTACGTCATGCTACATCCAAAATAAGGTCCTAATTAACAAAAGGCATAATAAAATCCCTTATGAACTATATTATCATAGAATGTCTAACCTACACTACCTAAGAGTCTTTGAGTGCAAAGTCCATATCCTGAACACTAAGGACTACCTAGGTAAGTTTCAATCTAAGTCAAACCCCAGGGACCTTCTTAAGATATTCAACAACTAGTAGGGCCTATAGAGTTTATAATAAACAAACTCACAAAATTGAATAAACTACTAACTTAATTTTTGATGAGGAAATTGAACCAAAAACTGATAATCAAAACTTGAACTAATCAAATATTGATCAGGAAGACAGTGAACCAACAATTGAATCATCACTTGAACCAAAACCGAACCGTCCAGTCGGACCTGAGGCTGAACCTAGTTCTAGAAGAACCAAGAAACCCAGACTCAATCACCCTTCTGATCAAATTATGGGTGATCCAACCTTAGGATTCAGAACTAGGTCTTCCTATAGAAATCTTAGTCAGATCGCATTAATTTCAAAAATTGAACCTAAGACTATAGAGGAAGCCCTACCTGACCCTGATTATATCATAGCTATGCAAGAGGAGTTAGCCCAATTTGAAAGAAACCAAGTCTGAGAACTAGTACCTAAGCCTGAGGGCAAATCTATTATATATACTAAATGGGTGTTTAGAAACAAACTAAATGATCAAGGGAAAATTGTTAGAAATAAAGTTCGCTTAGTAGCAAAAGGGTTTAATCAGGTCGAAGGGTTAGACTATGATGAAATATATGCCCCAGTAGCCAGACTTGAGTCAATTAGAATGTTGTTAGCCTTTGCAGCCCATAGAGAGTTTAAGCTATATCAGATAGATGTCAAGTCTGCCTTTTTAAATGGGTTTATTAAAGAAGAAGTTTATGTAGGACAACCCCCAGGACTTGAGGATCCTTGAAAAATCTGACTATGTTTTTAAACTTAGAAAAACACTTTATGGGTCGAAACAAGCACCTAAGGCATGGTATGAACGGTCATCAACCTATCTAATGTCTAAGGAATTTAACCAAGGTCAAATTGACTCCACACTTTTTGTTAAAACCTTAGAAAAAGATATTTTTATTGCACAAATTTATGTTGATGATATAATTTTTGGATCCACCAACTCTAACTTTCTAAAAGAATTTGTAAAAATAATGAAAAGTGAATTCGAAATGAGCTTGGTAGGTGAGCTTAACTTTTTCTTAGGATTACAAATTAAACAGACTAAAGATGGTAATTATGTTCACCAATCCAAGTATGCTAAAGAGTTAATAAAGAAATTCAAAATGGATAATTCCAAAAGCTTAAGTACCCCTATGGCTACAAATGTCAAAATTGATAATGACCCTGAAGGTAAGCCTATAGATCTTAAGTTATACTGAAGCATGATTGGTAGTCTACTTTACTTAACCGCTAGTAGACCTGATATCTTGTTTTCTGTAAGAATGTGTGCTAGGTACCAAACTTGTGCTAAGGAATCCCACTTAGTAGCCCTAAAAAGAGTACTTAGGTACATTAAGGGTACCCTAAATGTAGGGATTTGGTATCCTAGGACTTCCACTTTTGAATTATCAGGATATTCTGACTCTGACTATGCTGGGTGCAAATTAGATAGAAAGAATACAAGTGGAAGTTGCCAATTATTAGGACATAGCCTAGTCAGCTGGTGTAGTAGAAAGCAACACTGCGTAGCCTTGTCCATAACCGAAGCAGAATATGTTGCCATAGGAGAGTGTGTAGCACAACTTTTGTGGATGATGCACACTCTTAAGGACTTCCAGCTCAACTACACCCAAACCCAAGTCTTTATTGATAACATTAGTTCAATCAACTTGACTAAGAATCCGATTCAACATTCCCGAACAAAATATATAGAAGTCAAACATCATTTTGTAAGGGATCATGTAGCCAGGGGCGAAATAATACTTAAGCATGTGGACTCAAAATCCAACTTAGCTGACATCTTTATCAAACTCTTACCTGAGTCTGAGTTTAGCTCACTAAGAAGGCATTTAGGGTTGTGCTTAGTAGAATAGGACTGTTCTTATTGTTTTCTTAAAAATTTTCCTTTTTTTTCAGAAAATTAGCAATTTGAAAAATCATTTCTTTGATCAAGTTTTTGAAATTTAAAATAATTTTCCAACTTAGTTTTCTTTCAAAAACTACCCCTTCAAAACTAGGGTTTTTGCGCAAATGGACTTAGCTTAGGCCCTAACCCTAGAATTGCATGCACCTATAGATCTAGAAGCCAACATCTCACAAGCACCTTAGGGTACTTTTGATTGATAACCTAGACTGGGTTGAGATGCTTAGGTCTATGTCTTGATTCAAGATGCTTTAAGTCAGTGCATCTGCAGTAATTGGGGCAATAAATACAAGTTGAACAACAATCAGGTTAAGTGTCAAGCTTAGAAACTCTAACTTGATCAGATCACTTAACTTGACTAACCCTAGTGAAAGCTACTATTTTATAACATTTAGTAAGTAGCTAACTGGGTTAGACAGGACCCGAACAAGATCGGTTTAATTTAGGTTGGTCCATTTTTCTTGCTTGAAATCATTAGAGTTGGTTCAATACAGAATTACAAATTATTTGACTAGCTCTAATTTACCTGCAATAAGTGTTATCATTTTTTTTTGATATATGACAAAGGGGGAGAGAAACAAAAGAAAGAAGGAAATTTTTTTATTTTTTAAATTTTTTAAAATTTCCATCTCTTTTTCAAAAAGTATGCTCGTTTTTAAGTACTTCAATTTTTTTTCTAAAGTTTTTTTAAGTACTTAAAAATGTTTTCAAATTTTTCAATGTATTTTTTAGTGCCTTAAAAATGTTTTTCAGTACTTCAAATTTTTTAAGTATTTCTAGGTGCTTTCAAAATACTTTGAAAATGTTTCAAAAATTTCTAAGTGTATTTTGAAAAACATTTCTAAGGAAAATTTCTCTTAGTAAACAAAATTTGTTTGAGCTAAATTTTTTCTAAAAACGTTTTGGCAAATGGTGCTAAGTAAATTTTTCTTAGTAAACCAATTTTGTTTAAAAAATAATGGTTAAAGATTTTTTGGTGAAAATGTTGTTAAGCAAACTCTTTCTGAGTTTGGAAAATTTTTTCCCAAGTTCTCAAAATTGAAACTTTTTAAGGGAAATCAGTTTTCAAAATTTGTCTTGCCTAAGTTTTTTTTTCAAAAGTTTTAAGTACAAGGTATTAGGCTTACAAAATCTTTTCAAAAATTGTCTAAGTGTTGAAAAGTTCTTGAGTGCTTTTTGCTCATTTTTGAAAAACCTTCAGTCAAAAACATAAAGCTTTTTGGTAAATTTTGAAAAACACTTAGCACTTAGAAAGTTTTACAAAAACCCGCATGACATTGGAAATTTCAGGGGGAGAACCTTTTCATGGGGAGATAAATGAATTTATTTACTTACTGTTGTTAGATTGCTATAATATGTTGTTTTAACTTAACTTTTTGAACCGTGTTGTCATAAATCAAAAACGGGGAGATTGTTGGTGCCGGAAGCACAAAAGTTGAACCTATGTTTGGAGAATGGCAAAGGGTTTAGAAGTTAAGATTTGGTTGTGATCTAACAAGCTTATTAAGTGTGCAGGAAAGTCCTAGGTACACTAGGCACTATGTCCTGGTTCTATGAATTGGGCACTAAGTCCTAGCCGCGGGCTGAGCAACTAAGTCCTGACGTAAGGTTGGGCACGAAGACCTGGTCGAGGACTGGGCACCGAAGACCTGGTGAGTGAAGCTGGGCACTAAGACCTGGTCGAGGACTGAAGACCTGGTGAGCGAAGCTGGGCAAAAGTCCAACTGGAGGAGCCGATTGGCAAAAAGGTAAATTCTCCCGAGAGGAGTAGGTGAGGACGCGTTGCCCGTAGGAGGGAATATTAGGCGTCGGTTCGACCTAGGGTTCCATTTGGGAGACCCAAAGTCAGAACCAAGATAGCTCAGGCTGTAAATAATGTTCTAGTCTTATCATTTGTATGCTTTGTATGTCTTTGGAACTAACCCTAGTTGCAGGAACGAATGGAAGGAGTTTTCTGCACTCAGGCGCCTCAATGGAGTGAGGCGCCCTAGCTGGGCTAGGCGCCTGTATTGAGACAGGCGCCCCAGTGAAGGGTTAAATAGAGCATTCGAAGCAAATTGCCATGCAAGCCTTTGGACCAAGTCAAGCTAGGTGCCTGTGTTAACACAAGCGCCCCAGTCAGCTCATGCACCCCAGTTGAAAGGATAAGCGCTGGCTGAGTATGTGGATTGGAGTCCTCGCAGGAAAGGCCACGTGTCAGGCGCCCCCTTCACACAGGCGCCCCACTGACCAGTATAAATAGGGGTTCACCCCCAAGACTTTAGAACAACTTGCAAATCTCGCTATCTACACTTTCGTTCAAGCGCTATGCTCCGACAAGCTCCGTACTCACGATTCAAGCGCCGACGACGACCCACTGCTCTGAACTTCCAACCTCTCCGGTCGTCAGTAAAAGTTTAATTTTTTAAGTGTTGTAATTTCATTTTCAGTTCTATATTTGTACTCCAACTTGTAAACACTTTTCAAATATAGAATTGTCCATCGTAAACGGTCAAGGACCGTGAGCCTTAGAGTAGGAGCCGACCGCGACTCCGAAGCAAGTAAAAAGAAATCGTGTTAGCGATTGATTTTACTGTTTCCGCTACGTAATTGCTCTCTTTGTCCGATAATTTTTACGATCGATATTTGTTAGGATCTATGGCTCGACTAGAGGGGGGGGGTGAATAGCACTTTTCGATTTTTCTCTACAAGATGGTTAGCACAATACAAAATATAATGGAAAATGTAAGATCCAATGCTAACTCACAGATTTTACTTGGTATCCACCCCGAAAGGTGACTAGTCAAGGATCCACACGATTGCACACTCTCCACTATGAGAACCTCCTTCATGGTGGAGATAACCTTCACAAAATCGTCTTCTTCTTCTTTACAAGATGTAATAGAGAACTAGAGGAAGAACTGAGCAATATGGGCACTAGCAGCACTTTGGTACGGTGAAAAACCGTACCCAACTCGTGCCCAAAAGTCCCCTTTAAATAAGAGTAAAGAACAGCTTCGCAAGCTGTCCAACCCGCACCAGTCGACTGCCCATTTGGAAGTCGACTGGTCTAGCTTTAAATGCTAGCCAACGGCTAGTTTTTTTGGGGTGACCAGTCGACTGCTCCTAGGGCAGTCGACTGGTCCGAGGCTGAAAACCTTCTGTGAGTTTTGGCAGTCACTTACATTCATTCCGAACACTCTCCTTCATGTGTGCCTTCATGTATGCTTCTTTAGCTTGCCCCTTGAAGTCATTTTCCTTTGGCTATCGTCCCTCGGATGTGCACACAAGTCTTCCCTTGGCTTGCCTCCATGCCACCCTTCACGTGTGCCCTTTGAAGTCCACTTTCCGGCTTGCCCTTGGAGTTCTCCTCCCTTGGCTCTCGTCCCTCGAATATGTTCTTCATGTGTGATTCTCCAAGTCCTGCAAACTCAATCACACATATCAAATACAACACAACACCCTAACCTTAAACATATTAGCACACACATCAAAACCATGATCTTCCCGATCATTCTTGGGTCGATTGACTCAACAATCTCCCCCTTTTTGATGTGTGCAATATATTTAAGTTGAGAGAAAATACCAGTCAACTGTAGATAACAATAGCAATTGAAAAACAAGATATAGTAAAACCAAGAGGAAACCTCCCCCTTAACCT
The DNA here is from genome assembly GCA_024364735.1 of Boesenbergia rotunda. Taxonomy (NCBI): domain Eukaryota; kingdom Viridiplantae; phylum Streptophyta; class Magnoliopsida; order Zingiberales; family Zingiberaceae; genus Boesenbergia; species Boesenbergia rotunda. Next base: position 65,730 of record JAGFNQ010005826.1, read on the forward strand.
ATGCCTTCTTTCCTTTTTCAATTAATCCAAGATTAAATAAAAAATTTAAGCTAAAAATCTAACTTAAACAACTCATTCTCCCCTTTTGATACCATCAAAATGATTTCCCTAAAAAATACTTGTTGGCGCAGACAGCACCCAAGTCGAACATGTGTTTTGATAATGGCAAAGGGTTCAAAAGTTAAGATGTTATGTTTATCTAACATGCTACTTTGAGTGTGCAGATTGAAGTCCTAGCGAAGGACTGCTAGGCACCTAGCGAAGGACTGCTAGGCAACGGAACCCTAAGACCTGGCGAAGGGATGCTGGGCACCTAGTGAAGGACTGCTAGGAGTTGAAGACCTAGTGAAGGACTGCTAGGCACCAGGTGAGGGACTGCTTGGAACTGAAGACCTGACGAAGGACTGCTGGGGCACCATGCGAAGGACTGCCTGGTACTGAAGACTTGGCGAAGGACAGCTAGGCACCTGGCGAAGGACTGCTGGGCAAAAGTCCAACCGGAGGAGCCGGTTGGCAACAGGTAAATTCTCCTGAGAGGAGTAGGTGAGGACACGTTCCCCATCGAGGGAACAGTAGCCGTTGGTTCGACCTAGGGTTCCATTTTGGGAGACCCAAAGTCAGAACCAAGACAGCTACGGCTGTAAGACTCACTAACATACTTGCTTTATCATGTTTGGTACTAACCCTGGATGCAGGACCAAAGGAAAGAGTTTCTGCAGCTCAGAACGCCTCAAAGGAGAGAGGCAGCAGCTGGGTTGGGTGCCTAGGAGGTCCCGGGCGCCCCAGGTAAAAGCTAAACAAGAGTTGAGCAAGAATACGCTTCGGAAGCTCACTAGGCGGGGCACCCCCATGCTCCCGGGCGCCCCCATGCTCCCGGGCGCCCCGGATGCCTCGGGCGCCCTGGGTCCAAGCTAACGAAGCGGATAGAGTTCAAGCTAGCGAGAAGCCAGCGGACCAAGTCAACCCGGGCGCCCCCTACGTCCCGGGCACCCCCGTCAAACCTCAGCCCGATCCTGGAGGGATAATGGCTGACCGAGAGTTTGCCGGATCAAGTGACACATGGAGGGCGCCCCCAGGCTCACTATATAAGGAGCTCGACCCCCAAGGCTTCTCAACACATTCTTCCAATGCCAATACACTCTTCGACTCAAGCGCTCTGCTCCGGAAACCTCTCATCTCGAGATACAAGCGCCGACGACGACCCTCTGCTCCGAAGTACAATCCACACCGGGCGTCGGTAACGAAGAGTATTAAGCTTCAGTTTACTGTACTACAACTGTGATATTCTGCTGTAAACATTTTGCGCACATATAGAATTGCCCGCAGTAAACGGTCAATGACCGTGGGCCTTGGAGTAGGAGCCGACCGCGACTCCGAACCAAGTAAATCCTTGTGTTCGCGTTTGGTTTTCGTGTTAATTTTTCTCTGTGCATTCTCTCTCTAAATCCGAAACGGTTTACGATATTCACCCCCTCTATCATATTCTATCGATCCAACAAGTGGTATCAGAGCGGGGAAGCTCAAATTGGTGCAACCACCAATTTGAGAATTTTTGGATTTTTTTAATTGTTTTTTTTTCGAATTTTTATCATTAATCGAGACCGGTGCAACACCACTCGATAATTGTTTTCTCTTTTTCCCGCACTGCTAATCCAAGACCAAGTCTTGGGACATTTCTCTCTTTTCTATCTCTTTTCAGTATAACCTAAATGGCCATGCAAGAAGGCTTCAGCACCGCCAGACTACCGCTCTTCAGTGGAGAGGATTTCTCCTACTGGAAGAGTAGGATGGAGGTCCACCTGAAAACTCAGGTGGACATGTGGATAATAATCCAGTCCGGACTAGAAATACCGAAGAATGCTGACGGAGTACAACAATCTTACACTGAATGGGACGCTTCACTCAAAAAGAAAATTGAAGTTGATGCTAAAGCGACCCAAACAATCCAATGCGGCCTAACCAAAGAGGAGCTGAACAGGGTGGGTCCCTCAACAGCGCAAAAGAACTCTGGGGTAAGCTAATTGAATTACACGAAGGAACCTCCGACACCCGAATCAATAAGAGGGACCTTCTGCTAAACAAGCTGTATACCATCAAGATGAACGACAGCGAATCTGCAGCTCAGCTCCACACCAGAATTCAGGAGCTGATGAACGGTCTACACACCATCGGTCACAAGGTAGAAAACCATGACCTGATAAGGTACACCCTTAACGCTTTCCCAAGAAACACTTTGTGGGCATCGATGGTAGATGCGTACAAAGTTTCAAGGGATCTTTCTAAAATCAAGTTAGATGAACTGTTTTCTGAACTCGAATTACATGAACAGACTAACTGCAATCTAGCCGAGAAAGGCATTGCTTTTGTTGCAGGTAAAGCTGGAAAGACAACCAAGAAGAAGCCTCAACCTGCACCCGAGTCTGATTTAGATTCAGACTCAGAAGACAGTGAGGGAAATCGGCCTAAGCTGGTTCGGCTAGCCCAGGACTACTACAAAGAACTAAAAAACCAGACCAATAGAAGGAAAGCCAGCCGAAGAAAGGAAGAACCAGCTGAACCCTCAAATGAAAAGAACAAACCAAACGTGACCTGTTACGAATACAAGAAAAAGGGTCACTACAAGACTGAATGCCCCAATCTGAAGGAAACAAAGAAGACGAGAAAGAAGAAGGCTCTTCAGGCAACGTGGAACGAGTCCTCCTCCGAAGAAGAAGAAGACGTCCCACAGTCGAACCTGCTCGCACTAACCGCCTCAGAAGAAATCGAGACCGAGTCAGAATCGGAACCGGACGACGGCAAACTTACATTTTCAGAGGATGGCGAAATCACTGTAAGTGGTTTTTCTAGAAATCAGTTAAATGAATTAATTGCCTATCTTTCTCGAGACTTGGCGAAAGCTAAACTCCGAGTCAAATCTCTCCGACAGGAAGTAAAACTCCTGAAAGAGGGAGCTGACTCTAGATCCTTAATTGAGAAGGTTCAAGAAGGAACCTCTACTCAAGTTGAAAAACTTGAGAAAGAGAACTCCTCCTTGAAAACTCAAGTCAAGGACCTTAGATCAGCCTTAGAACGGTTCACTTCTGGTTCCAAGGGTCTTGACATGATTCTTGGAAAATAGAAGTCGGTTCTAAATCGATCCGGATTAGGCTATAGAACCAAATCTAGACAAAGATCATACTATGCTGTACTGAACCAGTCCAGACCTAAAGCTCAGGCATGGGTACCCAAACTGTGCCTGAACAAACAAACTGGATCAAACCAGTATTGGATCCCCAAGGACAAGATTCACATCTTGCCAAACCATTATCATGGCTTTAGTCCAGGGGGAACCAAATTAAAAACAATATTCATAGTTAGATAAATTTCTATTATAGTGTTAAATTGCATGATTGCTTGTTTATTTAATTTCTGTAATTTACCATGCTTAGAATTAGGAATGGTTAGTTTAAGGACTGAACTAACGTAATTGAAATTTAAACAATATAGTATTGGGTGGCGGTGAGATGATAGTATGTTAGGGAAGCCTCTTCTAATAAGGTCAAATATACTCTACTTGGTCTCTTTAGATTGGTGAAACTAGCCGAAGCTACCGATCCAAGACCCAAACTAGTTACACCAGAATTTTTCAAAAAATAATTTTGAAAATGAAATTTCATTAAAAGGCTTTGTCAAGGAAAGAGTTGATGATCCAATAAGGCTACGACTAAAGAAGGCCTAGTGCCTCGCCAAGACCTGGAAGCCGATTTTTGAAATTCAAATTCAAATTATTCTTTGTCAAATTCGAATCTAACACAAATTTTTAGTTAATTGTAGATTCAAACATTTTTTTTTAAAAAATAAACTCAGAATCAACTGTTTTCAAAATTAATTTAAGTTTTTCAAAATAAATCATTTTTTTAAAAATAATTCTATCTATTAAAACCTGTCTCACAAAGACCCATAAGGCAAACATGTTTGACAACTCTAGAATGGGTGAGATGGTAAAATTAAACTTAATAGAAATTTATCTAATACCTGAATTGTTGTTTAAATACAAACATTAAATCCTGTAGTTTAGAACGGAGTTAACCTAATACTAGTCAAACCATGGTCAAAACAGTCAAACCATGGTCAAAATAGTCAAACCATGGTCAAAACAGTCAAATCATAGTCAAACCATGGTCAAATGGTCAAACTGGTCAACAAAACATCAATTCCCACCTAACTCGGCCGCCCGTGACTCCTCGGGCGCCCCCCATCACTTTCGCTTCACTCAAGGCAGAAAAACTGCCATGACTACTTAACAAGGGTGCCCCGGCCCTTGCGGGCGCCCCCAAGACCATTCAAAGGCAGCAAAGCTGCCATCCCTGTCTGACCAGGGCGCCCGGGCCATCGCGGGCGCCCCCGTTCAGCCGTAAGTCACTGCCAAAAGCAGTGACCACTTATCTCGGGCGCCCGGGAGCTCTCGGGCGCCCGAGCTAAAATGGCTATATAAGCCACCCGAATTCCATGCATTTGCCACATCCAAAACACCTCTCTTCTCTAACTCTTCTCCTTCCAAGACAACCAAGTGACCCTCTTACACCCTCAACCTCGACCATGCCTCCCCAGTATGATTTCTCTTACGCATTTAAAATTATTTTCTTTAATTCCTTTCTTGTAAACATATGTTTCTTATCTTAGAAAACGCCGAGCAAACCAAGGAAACCCCGGTACCGAACCTAGTACTGATCCTAGGTTCCCAACCTTAGAACTTTGCAATAGATTTGCTCGAACAACATATAAGCCTATTAAGACGAGTTACCTAAATAGGCAATTCTTCACTCAATCTTGTCCATTGGCCATGAATGTCATCAACTTTTACCAACTAGACAACCTTGTATTCTGCACTCATCCCATCAACACATCCCTCTGTGCAAAATTCTATAACAACATAGTTAGACAAGACGATCTTATGTTTGTCACCACCGTTCAAGGGATGCCCTTGACAATCACTCCCTCATTGCTCAATCGATTTCTTGGACTACGACTCTCACAGTCCACCTTTTGCTGCTACCCTCCTAGGGATCCTCCCTTTGATGCTCTCTACTCTCACATTACCCTAGATACTCTACACTCCTACTTCTATAGGCATGCTAGAAACCCCTTGGCCAGATGATTTTAGTCTGTTGACCTTCAGGTCCAGGACTACGCTCTATATAGAGTTCTAGTCCGCTGCATTATGCCTATATCCACTAGAGACGTCACTACCATGCGACCATTTCACACCTTCCTCCTATACGCATTGATCCATCATCTTGATATCGACATTGGACTCCACATGCTCCACATGATTCTACATGCGTCCAGTGTTACCACTCAGGGACGGGTACACACCCCCTATTGCCACATCATCACTTCCATTCTTCATCATCACGGTCGTAACATCACCGAAGGAGAGATGACCGCGATGACTGACTTTGATGAGATAGGTTTTAGGAACTTTTCCCTAGCTGGTGTAGAGGTATCGGGTACTGGGGTTTTATCATGGAGGCGTCAGAGAGCCGGACCCCAGATCGATTCTGATGAGGACGTTGAGGTTAATGTAGCAGATCTGGCAGCTGAGGTTCGAGAGCACATAGACGAGCCCCCACCACCGACACTCTACGAGAGAGTGACGCGACTTGAGACACAAGTCTAGAGCCTTCGGGAGGAAGTGGAGGCAAACCATGCTGAAGAAATGGAGGCAAATCAGGCCTATTACACTGAGTACATGAGTGCCCTCAAAGCCGATAGGGAGACTAGAGACGCTCGATATCATGAGATGATGTCGCTATTTCGATCCTGGCAGCCAGGCTCATCGGATCGTCCCGGTCCCTCCTCCTAGTTTAGATTGACATTGTACGATTGACTGTTTGACTGCCCCTACTCAGTAGGGTTGACTTATATTTGACTTGTATGACTGTGCTGGTTTTCTCCTTTTCCAGCTGACTTATGAAATTGACTATTTGCTTTTCTTGATGTTTATCAGGATTATGCCTGGTAGAATAGACTTACTTTACTTCTGCTTTTCTGACTGCTTTACTCGATTTGAAAATCAGTTTTAAAATAATTTTAAAACTGCTTTACTTAATTTTCAAAATCTTTTTACAATTTTAAAAATTAATTTTCTGACTTAGTTTTATTTAAAATTACCCCTTCAAAACTAGGGCTTTTTCGTAAATGGACTTAGCCTAGGCTCTAACCCTAGAACTGCATGCACCTATAGATCTAGAAGCCAGCATCTCACAAGCACCTTAGGGTACTTTTGACTGATAACCTAGAATGAGTTGAGATACTTAGGTCTTTGCCTTAATTCAAGATGCTTTAAGTTAGTGCATCTGCAGTAATTGGGGCACTAAATACAACTTAAACAGTAATCAGGTTAAGTGTCAAGTTTAGAAAATCAAACTTGAACAGAACACTTAACTTGACTAACCCTAGCGAAAACTACTGTTTATAACAGTTAGTAAGTAGCTAAGTGGGTTAGACAGGACCCTACAGAGATAATTTAAATTGATTTGGTTCAGCTTATATCTTGAAATTGGTTCAGTACATCACATTATTCTTGTGTTATATCCTTATGCAATTTTTTTTTCCATATTGCTTTGTTTTTGATATATGGCAAAGGGGGAGAGATAGGAAAGGAGAGAAAGTTTAAATTTTTTTTTTCAAAATTCAAAAGTCAAAATAAATTTTCAAAACTTTATCCTTTCTTCAAAAAGTATTCAAAACTTTATCCTTCTTTAAAAGTACTTAATCTAAATTTTTCAAAACTGTTTCAAAATACTTAATCTAAGTTTTTTCAAAACTGTTTCAAAGTATTTTATCTAAGTTTTTCAAAACTATTTCAAAGTACTGTTTCAAAGTATTTTATCTAAGTTTTTCAAAACTGTTTCAAAGTACTTTATCTAAGTTTTTCAAAACTGTTTCAAAGTACTTAATCTAAGTTTTTCAAAACTATTTCAAAGTACTTAATCCCAGTTTTTCAAAACTGTTGTTTTCATGTCTAAGTACTTAACCTAAGTTAATTTCAAAATTGGTTCTAAGTACTTGACCCAAGCGGTTTTCAAAAGTAGTTTCTAAGTACTTATACTTAAGCTATGTTCAAAATATCTCTAAGTACTTATTTCTAAACTTCTCTAATAGAAAAGTTTCTAAGTATAAAGCTTCTAAAGTACTAAAGAGATTGAAAATTTTTAAGTATTTCTAAGAACTTAAAACTTCAGAAGATATTTTAGAAATTTTTTACTTGAAATTTTTTCTAAGTATAAATTTTTCAAAGTGTCTAACCAAATTCTTTTTAGAAAATATTTTTCTAAAATTTCTTTTGAAAAATGTTCTAAGTATTGAAAAATTAATTCCATCTTTAGGTTAAGAACCAAGTCCTTAAGGTTAAGAATGTGTGTATATTTGCTTTGTATTTTTATATCTTGCAGGTACCTAAAACGGAAGATAAAGCAGGCAAACAACAAACAATGGGGCTGGAACCCAGCCAAGCTAGGCGCCCCCATTGATGGGGGCGCCCAGAAGGATCCAGGCGCCCCCATCAATGGGGGTGCCTAGGTCAAAGAAGGAAAACAGTGTCAGTGAAGGAAGGCAAAACATGCTTCCATTCAGGCGCCCGGGATGATACAGGCACCCAGGTTGAACGTTGTATTTGCTACTGCGAGTTCGAAGCATAGATAAGCTTTCATTCAGGCGCCTGGGAGGTCCAGGGTGCCCTGGTCAAAGGTTTTATCAGCTGCGACGAGTTCGGCGCGGAGATAAGGTTTGACCAAGTCCTATAGGGCGCCCCCATCAACACAGGCGCCCGAATGAAGCCTATAAAAGGGGCTTCGACCCCTCAGCTTCAGACACAACTTCTAAGATCCATTTTGAGCGTTATGACTGATGAAAAAGAGATAATGACAAGGCTCTATGACCGGGAGGCTCCAGGAGGAAGTGCGCGGCACTTCGGAGGTCCAGATCGGCCGAGTCTTCGACCTTAATTATTTTGGTTTGCTTTTATTATTCTGCACTCAATTTCATATACTTTTGTTTGTAATTATTGCACTGTAAGACGGGTTTCTCCACCTTCGGAAAGTCCGTAAAGGAGACCAATAGTGGACGGGCATTCCCGTGCATAGGCCTTAGATGTACTGACCCTGGGGGGTCGGGAACCAAGTAAAAAAATCCCGCGTGCAATCTGTGTCGTTTATTCTGTTCGTTATTTCTATTGTTTTTCCGCTGCTACTAACACTCTATTTAAGAACGAACCGACAAGTATTTCTAAGAAGTTTCCGCGAGAAGTTTACGGTCGATATTCACCCCCCCCCCCTCTATCGATGGCACCGGTCCAACAGTTTCCAATCCTTGTCACTTCTTGTTGAGGAAGCACACTAAGTAGATGATGCAAGACTTTTGAATTTGCCAGGTGATCATCTTTTTGCTTCTTGCTCCACCTTACCTTCTCAAGAAGCTTGTTTTCTTGATCCCTAGGCACCTCAAAACCGTTTTCCATGATTATCATAATATCAAAGTCGGCGTTGAAAAATACCTCAATTCTCTTCTTCTACCATGAAAATTCTCCCTCGAATTTTGGCGGTTGAATGTGCGAGCCGACCATTTCAATGATTGCTCTTCTTGGCGGTTAGTCCGTTGAAGGCGTCCTTGCGCTCTGATTCCACTTGTTAGGATCAATGGCTCGGCTAGAGGGGGGTGAATAACACTTTTCGATTTTTCTCTATAAGATGGTTAGCACAATACAAAATATAATGGAAAATGTAAGATCCAATGCTAACTCACAGATTTTACTTGGTATCCACCCCGAAAGATGACTAATCCAAGGATCCACATGATTGCACACTCTCCACTATGAAAACCTCCTTCAAGGTGGAGAAAACCTTCACAAAATCGTCTTCTTCCTCTTTACAAGATGCAATAGAGAACTAGAGGAAGAATTGAGCAATATGGGCACTAGTAGCACTTTGGTACGGTGAAAAACCGTACCTAACTCGTGCCCAAAAGTCCCCTTTAAATAAGAGTAAAGAACAGCTTCGCAAGCTATCCAACCCGCTCCAGTCGACTGCCCATTTGGCAGTTGACTGGTCTAGCTTTAAATGCTAGCCGACGGCTAGTTTTTTCGGGGTGACTAGTCGACTGCTCCTGGGGCAGTCGACTGGTCCGAGGCTGAAAACCTTCTGTGAGTATTGACAGTCGACTGCCCAGCCTCTCCACTCACTTACATTCATTTCGAACACTCTCCTTCACTTGTGCCTTCAGGTATGCTCCCTTGGCATGCCCCTTGAAGTCATCTTCCTCTGGCTATCGTCCCTCGGATGCGCACACAAGTCTTCCCTTGGCTTGCCTCCATGCCAGCCTTCACGTATGCCCTTTGAAGTCCACTTCCCGGCTTGCCCTTGGAGTTCTCCTCCCTCGGCTCTCGTCCCTCGGATATGTTCTTCATGTGTGATTCTCCAAGTCCTGTAAACTCAATCACACATATCAAATACAACACAACACCCTAACCTTAAATATATTGGTACACACATCAAAACCATGATCTTCCCGATCATTCTTGGGCCGATTACCTAAACAATATTCACCCCCTCTATTGATTCAATCCGATCCCACACTTTGTGGCGCCAGGCTGGCTGGCTGAGCGGGTCGAGCGACCCGTAAGCAAGGTCGGGATCATAAGCGTCCCCCTCGAGTCTAGTCGAAGGAGGCGTCAAGTCCGACTGACTGGATTGTCATCTATTGAAGCGAGTCTGGTGCATTCGAATGACCTGACTCCTCCTTGCCGACCTTGGAGGTTGTCTGTGTTGGATCGAGAAAACCGATAGAGGGGGGGGGGTGAATATCGGAAATCATTCGGATTTGAAGAGAGAATGCATAGCGGAAGATTAAAGTTAAAAACACACAGACACAGGTGGTTTTACTTGGTTCGGAGCCTAGGTCGACTCCTACTCCAAGGCCCACGGTCATTGACCGTTTTCTGCGGGCAATTCTATATGTCGCAAAAAGTAGTTTACAAAAGATTTTACAGAATTCAGTACAGTAAACTAAAATAGCTCTTTGTTACCGACGTCCAGAGTAGATGGTATTTTCAGAGCGGGAGGACGTCGTCGGTGCTTGAGTCTCGTGTCGGGAGGTTTCCGGAGCAGAGCGCGGGAGCAGAAGAGCGTAGAAGCGTTGATTGAAAGTGTTGTTGTGAAGCCTGGGGTCGAGGGCCCTTTATATAGCCCTGGCGGCTCCCGGAATGTCGGGGGCGCCCCCCCACGTGTCGCCCGATCCGGCTCGGTCTCGGTCAGCGTCTGATCCCTTCAACTTCGGGATCAAATGTTGACCGGGGCGCCCGGGACGCTCGGGGCGCCCGGGTTGACCGGGTCAAACCTTATCCCTCGGCTTCGCTGGGGCTTGCTTCGAAGGCTTGCGCTTGGGGGCGCCCGGGACGCTGGGGGCGCCCGGGAGCACGGGGGCGCCCGGGAGATGAGCTATCGAAGCCTGTTTTTGCAACTTGTGTTTTGTGTTCACCTTGGGGGCGCCCGGGACACTCCGGGCGCCCTGGTCAACTGTTGCCTCATTCCTTTGAGGGTCTCTGAGCTGCAGACACTCGTTCCTTCGGTCCTGCATCCAGGGTTAGTCCAAAACATAATAAAACAATAAAATATTAGTTTATACAGCCTTAGCTGTCTTGGTTCTGACTTTGGGTCTCCAAAATGGAACCCTAAGTCGAACCGACGCCTACTGCTCCCTCGACGGGGAACGCGCCCTCACCTACTCCTCTCGGGAGAATGTACCTGATGCCAACCTCTCCTTTGGTTGGACTTTTGCCTGGCGGTCCTTTGCCAGGTCTTGGATACCGAGCTGTCCTTCGCCCGGTGCCTAGCGTTCCTTCGATAGGGCTTTTTAGTCCCTGGCATTCCTTCGCCAGTGCCTAGCAGTCCTTCGCTAGGGCTTTTACCCTGGCATTCCTTCGCCAGTGCCTAGTATTCCTTCGCTAGGGCTTTTTGCTCTGGTATTCCTTCGCCAGTGCCTAGCAGTCCTTCGCTAGGACTTTTTAGCCTGCACACTAGAGTAACTTGTTAGACAACAAGTAAGACTTAACTTTTGAACCCTGTTGCCATTATCAAAACACAGGTTTGACTTTTGGTGATTTCTGCACCAACAATCTCCCCCTTTTTGATTTATGGCAACCCCAGTTCAAAAAGTTAAGTTTAATCAAAAGCATAAAAATTTGTTCCCTCCCCCTGGAGGGAATCTCCCCCTAGATTTTTCAAAACTTCGTTGGGTTCTACGTTTTTTTATAAAAAACTTTACTTAGAATGATTTTACACTTTGAAAACTTAAGTTTAGGTACTTTTGAAAATCTTTTGATAACTTAAAAGTACATAGAGGAGTTTTTGAAAGTATGAGTTTAGAGTACTTAAAAATTTGAAGCCTTAGGTTTAAAGTACTCTAAAGTTTTTGAAAGCTTTAACTTAAGTACTTAGAAAAGACTTTGACAGGCTTGAGTAGAAGAATTTTTGTAGAGCTTAAGTGTTGGATCGAGAAAGACCGATAGAGGGGGGGTGAATATCGGAAAATGTTCGGATTTAACAGAAAGAGTAAGTGCGCAGCGGAATAAAAACAAACAACGCAAACACCAAGGTTTTACTTGGTTCGGAGCCTGGGTCGACTCCTACTCCAAGGCCCACGGTCGTTGACCGTTTACTTTGGGCAATTCTATAGTGCGCAAAACGGTTACAGAGTGAGATTACAAAATTACTGTAAATAAAAATATACACTTTGTTTTACCAACTCCCGGTGTAGATCGAGTTTCGGTGCAGTGGGAGGTTGACGGCGCTTCGTTCTTGAGTCGGGCAGTTTCTGGAGCAGAGCGCGGTCGTCAGAGCGTTTGGATGCGTTAAATGAGAGCAGTGTATTGAAGAAGAGGGTCGAGGGCCCTTTTTATAGTGCCTGGGGGCGCCCTGGTCGACGGGGGTGCCCCCCCCCCACGTGGCTTTTGATCCGCAAGAGGCGCGGTCAAGGTCTTAGCCCTTAATCCTCGGGATAAGGCCTTGACGGGGGCACCCTGGACGCTGGGGGCGCCCTGGTTGACCCGGCCAAACCTTATCCGCAGCGCTGAGCTCTACTTGGTAAGGCTGGGGGCGCCCGGGACAGCGGGGGCGCCCTGGGTGCGCAGTGCAGATGCGGCAGCAGCTTAACTCTTCAGTTGGTTTGCCATGGGGGCGCCCGGGACAGCGGGGGCGCCCTCAGAATGTACTGTCAAGGTTCATTTGCTTTCTTTGTGTTTTGTGTTCACCTTGGGGGCGCCCGGGACACTCCGGGCGCCCTGGTCAGCAGTTGCCTCTTTCCTTTGAGGCATTCTGAGCTGCAGACACACGTTCCTTCGGTCCTGCTTCCAGGGTTAGTCCAAAACACAATAAAGTAAATATTTAATTTAATTTCTACAGCTTCAGCTGTCTTGGTTCTGACTTTGGTCTCCAAAATGGAGCCCTAGGTCGAACCGACGCCTAATGTTCCCTCAAGGGGAACGCGTCCTCACCTACTCCTCTCGGGAGAATTTACCTGGTGTCAACCGGCTCCTCCAGTTGGACTTTTGCCCGGCAGTCCTTCGCCAGGTCTTGAGTTGCCAAGCTGCCCTTCGCTTGGTGCCTAGCAGCCCTTCGCTAGGTCTTTTCTTCTGGCAGCCCTTCGCCAGTGCCTAGCAGCCCTTCACTAGATCTTTTCTTCTGGCAGCCCTTCGCCAGTGCCTAGCATTCCTTCGCTAGGGCTTGTCCATTCTGGCAGTCCTTCGCCAGAGCCTAGCAGTCCTTCGCCAGTGCCTAGCATTCCTTTGCTAGGGCTTTTCCTGTACACTCAAGAAACTTGTTAGACAACAACTAACCCTTAACTTTTGAAGCCTTTTGCCAATATCAAAACACAGGTTTGACTTGGGTGCATTCTGCACCAACAATCTCCCCCTTTTTGATATATGGCAACCTAGTTCAAAAAGTTAAGGAAAAAAAATGCTGAAATTGAAATCCTAAGTTAGATTCCCTCCCCCTGGAAGAAATCTCCCCCTAGGTTTTTCAAAAGTAGGTGGTTTGAGTTTAAATACTTAGAAAATTTCATTATAGAAAAACTTTTTAAGTATTGGCTGAGTTTTTCAAAAGATGTTCTAAGTTTGAAGAAGTTTTCATATTTTAGAAAATTTTGAGTTTAGGAAAACTTTTTAGACTTAGACTTTTTCAGTTTTTGAAAACACTTGTTTTTAAGCACAAAAAATTCAGACTTTAAAAATTCATACTTAGAAAGATTCGAGATTTGGAAAACTTTTTCAGACTTAGAAAACTTTTCAGGCTTAGGAAAAAATTTCAGACTTAGAAAAAATTTCAGACTTAGAAGAAAAATTTCAGACTTAAAAAAAGCTTTTCAAAGAATATTTTAAGCAAAAATTAATAGCAATTCAGACCAAAAAAAAAGGATTTTAAGCAAATAAATTAAGCTTAGAAATAATTCAGAGTTAGAAATTTTTGAAAAACATTTTTGTTCCCTGTTTCCTTTCCAACTCTCCCCCTTTGACATATATCAAAAAATGCACAAAAAGATATTTGCAATAATAAAGCATTTGCTGTACTGAATCGAGCTAGGACCTAAGTCTGGTTAAATCTTTAGGGACCTGTCTAACCCAATTAGCTACTTACTAACTGTTATAAACAGTAGCTTTTGCTAGGGTTAGTCAAGTTAAGTGAGTTCTTCAAGTTAGATTGTCTAAACTTGACACTTAACCTGATTGCTGTTCAGTTTGTATTTAGTGCCCCAACTACTGCAGATGCACTGACTTAAAGCATCTTGAGTTAAGGCAGAGACCTAAGCATCTCAACCCTTTCTAGGTTATCAATCAAAGTACCCTAAGGTGCTTGTGAGATGCTGGCTTCTAGATCTATAGGTGCATGCAGTTCTAGGGTTAGAGCCTAGGCTAAGTCCATTTCGAAAAAAAACCTAGTTTTGAAGGGGGTAGTTTTTTGAAATAAAACTAAGTCAAAAAAATTTTTTAGAACTGAAGAAAAAATTTTTTAAAGTCAAAGTAACATTTTTAACAAAAATATTTTAAAATCAATTAAGACATTTTAGGATCAATTTAAAACATTTTTAAAGCAAAAACCAAATGATTCTATTCTACTAGGCACAACCCTAACTGCCTTCTTAGTGAGCTAAACTCAGATTCAGGTAGGGGTTTAGTGAATATGTCAGCTAGGTTGGACTTGGAGTCTACATGCTTAAGGACTATTTCACCCCTAGCTACGTGATCTCTTACAAAGTGATGTTTTACTTCTATGTGTTTGGTTTTAGAATGTTGTATTGGGTTTTTGGTTAAGTTAATTGAGCTAATATTGTCAATATTGACTTGGGTCTGATTGTAGTCTAGCTGAAAGTCCTTAAGAGTATGCATCATCCATAGGAGTTGAGCTACACACTCTCCTAAGGCTACATATTCGGCTTCAGTTGTTGATAAAGCAACATAGTGTTGCTTTCTACTGCACCAACTTACTAAGCTGTTTCCTAAAAGTTGACAACTTCCACTTGTACTTTTTCTATCTAATTTACAACCAGCATAGTCAGAATCAGAGTATCCTGATAACTTAAAGGATGAAGTCCTAGGGTACCAAATCCCTACATTTAGGGTGCCCTTAATGTATCTTAAAACTCTTTTTAGGGCCGCTAAGTGAGTTTCCTTAGCACAGGTTTGGTACCTAGCACACATTCCTACTGAAAAAAGTATATCAGGTCTGCTGGCTGTAAGGTACAGTAGACTTCCTATCATACTTCTGTAAAGTTTTAGGTCTACTGGTTTACCCTCAGGGTCACTATCTACTTTTACATTTGTGGCCATTGGGGTACTTATACTTTTAGAGTTATCCATTTTAAATTTCTTAATTAGTTCTTTAGCATATTTAGATTGATGTACATAATTTCCATCCTTAGTTTGTTTGATTTGTAACCCTAGGAAAAAGTTGAGTTCCCCAACTAAACTCATTTCAAATTCATTTTCCATAATTGTTACAAATTCTTTTAGAAATTTAGAATTAGTTGATCCAAATATTATATCATCTACGTAAATTTGGGCAACAAATATATCCTTTTCTAAAATTTTAACAAACAAGGTTGGGTCAATTTGACCTTGTTTGAATTCTTTAGAGATCAGGTAATTGGATAATCTTTCATACCAGGCCCTGGGTGCTTGATTTAGTCCATAAAGGGCTTTACTAAGTTTGTAGACATGATCGGGTTTTTCTATATCCTCAAATCCTGGGGGTTGTCCTACATAAACTTCTTCCTTAATAAGCCCATTTAAGAAGGCTGACTTTACATCCATTTGGTATAATTTAAATCCTTTATGGGATGCAAAGGCTAGTAACATCCTAATAGACTCAAGTCTAGCTACAGGGGCGTAGGTTTCATCATAATCCAACCCTTCTACTTGGCTGAATCCCTTAGCTACTAAGCGGGCTTTATTTCGGACTATTTCACCTTGATCGTTTAACTTATTCCTAAATACCCACTTAGTGTCAATTACGGATTTGCCCTTAGGTTTAGGTACTAACTCCCAGACTTGGTTTCTCTCAAATTGGGCTAACTCTTCTTGCATGGCTAAGATCCAGTCAGGATCAGGTAGGGCTTCCTCAAAAGTCTTAGGTTCAATCTTTGAAATCATGGCTATTTGACTAAGATTTCTATAGGAAGCTCTAGTTCTGACTCCTAAGGTTGGATCACCTACAATTTGGTCAGTTGGGTGACTGAGTCTGGGTTTCTTGGTTTTTCTAGTACTTGGCTCAGCTTCAGGTCCAGCTGGTCCAATAGGCTCAATTCTGGCTTCATTAGTTGGTTCAACTGATTCAGAAGTTGGTTCAATTGTTAAGTCATTAAAGGGTTTAGTTAGGGTTTCAGAGTTATCTTCTTGATCAGTATTTGATGAAGCTAAGTCAGAATTATAAGATTTTGGGTTAGTTTCTTCATCAAATATTAAGTTGGTTGTTTCTTTAATTTTCTTAGTTATTTTGTTGTAGACTCTATAAGCTCTACTTGTTGTAGAGTACCCTAGAAAGATACCTGGGTTTGACTTGGATTGGAATTTTCCAAGGTAGTCTTTGGTATTAAGAATATGGACTTTGCATCCAAAGACTCTAAGATAGTGTAGGTTTGGAAGTCTATGGTAGTAAAGTTCATAGGGTGTTTTATTTAACCTTTTATTAAGCAGAATCTTATTTTGGATATAGCAAGCTGTGCTAATTGCTTCTGCCCAATAGTGGTTAGGTAGGTCAAATTCATTGAGCATAGCCCTAGCAGCTTCCTGTAGGGTTCTATTCTTCCTTTCTACTATGCCATTTTGTTGGGGGGTTCTAGGACACGAAAATTCGTGTTTATATCCATTTACTTTGCAGAATTCTTCGAATATTTAATTCTCGAATTCTCCCCCGTGGTCAGACCTAAGTCTTTTTATTTTGGTATCATTTTGATTTTCAATAAATTTACAAAAGTTGTTAAATAGGTTCAGGGTTTCATCTTTGGTCTTTAGAAACCTGACCCAGGTGAACCTAGAGTAGTCATCAATTATCACTAAGCAGTATCGGTTTCCACTTAGTGACTTGGGTCCATGTGAATCAAATAGGTCAAGGTGTAGGAGCTCAAGTGTGGTTTGGGTTTGATCAGATTGGATCAATTTGTGACTAGACTTGGTTTGTTTGCCTTGATTACATGATTCACATATTAGGTTTTCATTATTCTTAATTTTGGGGATACCTTTGACTAAGCCAAGTTGGGTAAGTTTTGAGATAGTTCTTAGATTGGTATGACCTAATCTCCTATGCCAGAGTTTTGATTGTTCTAACTGTGTTAACATGCATTTGGGTATAAGGGGAAGATTTATAGTGTATACATTGTTTTTCCTAGTGCCCTTAAGCATGATTTCTGAGTCTTGTGCATTTCTAATTAGACAATTAGAATTGTTGAAAGTAACTAAATAACCAGAGTCACATAACTGACTTATGCTAAGTAAATTAAAATTGAAGTTTTCCACCAATAGAACTTTCTTAATAATGAAATTGGATTTAAGTTCAATATTACCTGACCCAATTACCTTGAGTGTAGCATTGTTACCAAATGCCACTGAGCCCAGGTTTTTGAACTTGAGTTTGGTGAACTTCAATTTGTCCCCAGTCATATGTCTGGAGCACCCACTATCTAACATCCATTGGTCCAAATCTTTATGTTCCAACACATAAAGAATTTTTGATGATTTGGATCCAATTTAAGTTAGGGATAGCTTAAATTGAGTTTCACTTCCTAGTCTGTCTCACCCCAGTCTAGGGTTTTCAATCACGTTAACCTTAAGGTTTTTGTGAGACAGGTTTGAGGGTAGAAATTAGTTTTGAAAAGGAATTTCAATTTATTCTCGAAAAAGTTATTTAATTTTGATAACAGATTTGAAAAAAACAGAAATTTTGAAAACAGATTAAGTGTTTTTCAAAAAGATAATAAGTTTGAAAAATAGAAGTTTTGAAAACAGATTAGAATCTATAATTATTTAAAATTTGAGTTAGATTCGAATTTGACAAAAGATAATTTGAATTTGAATTTCAGAAATTGGCTTCCAGGTCTTGGCGAGGCACTAGGCCTTCTTTGGTCGTAGCCTTATGGGATCATCCACCCTTTCCTTGACAAAGCCTTTTAATGAAATTTCATTTTCAAATTAAATTAAGTCATTTTCTGGTCTAACTAGCTTGGGTCTTGGATCGGTATCTTCGGCTAGTTTCACCAGTCTAAAGAGACCAAGTAGACTTGATCTTATTAGAGTTGGTTTCCCCAACGTACTATCATCTCACCTCCTCTCAATACTATGTTTTCAAGTTTCAAGTAATTTAGTCCTTAAATCTAAGTATTCCTTAAATCTAAGCATTGCAATTTGCAAAAATTAAATAAACAAGCAATCAATCAATTAAAAAAAATTATCTAATTATAAAAATTGTTTTGATTTTGGCTCCCCCTGGACTAAAGCCTCTGTATGGGTTAGGCAAGATGTGAATCTTGTCCTTGGGGATCCAAAATTGATTTGAACCAGTTGGTTTAGTCAGGCACAGTTTTGGCACCCATGCCTGAACCTTAGGTCTTGACTGGTTCAGTACAGCAAAGTAAGATCTTTGCCGAGATTTGGTTCTATAGCCAAGTCCGGATCGGTTTAGAACAGACTTCTGTTTTCCCAGAATCATATCAAGATTCTTGGAACCAGAAGTAAATCGTTCTAAAGCTGTTCTTAAGTCCTTAACTTGAGTTTTCAGGGAGGAATTCTCTGATTCAAGTTTTTCAACTTGATCAGGGGTTCCTTCCTGAGTTTTCTCAGTTAAGGATTTAGAATCAGCTCCCTCTTTCAGGAGTTTTACTTCCTGTCGGAGGGACTCGATTCGGAGTTTGGCTTTCGCCAAATCTCGGGATAGATAGGAAATAAGCGAATTCAATTGCAATTTTGAAAAACCCGTTACCCTTATTTTCGCCGTCGTCGAGAAT
>JAGFNQ010005826.1:103281-169016 GCA_024364735.1 Boesenbergia rotunda
ATTAATTGAACTTATATTGTCAATAAATACTTGAGTTTGGGTGTAGTTGAGCTGGAAATCTTTAAGTGTGTGCATCATCCATAAAAGTTGTGCAACACATTCTCCTAATGCCACATACTCAGCTTCAGTTGTGGATAGAGCTACACAGTGTTGTTTTCTGCTGCACCAACTAACTAGACTCTGACCTAACAGTTGGCAGCTTCCACTTGTGCTCTTTCTATCTAACTTACAGCCTGCATAGTCAGAATCTGTGTATCCTGTTAAATCATAAGTTGAAGTTCTAGGATACCAAATCCCTACATTTAGGGTGCCCTTTACATACCTTAAAATTCTTTTTAGGGCTGCTAAGTGCGTTTCCTTAGCACAAGTTTGGTATCTAGCACACATCCCTACAGCAAAAAGAATATCAGGTCTGCTGGCTGTAAGGTATAGTAGGCTACCTATCATACTCCTAGAGTTTAGGATCCACTGGTTTACCATCAGGGTCACTATCTATTTTTACATTAGTGGCCATGGGGGTACTTATGTTTTTAGAGTTATCCATTTTAAATTTCTTTATTAATTCTCTAGCATATTTGAATTGATGAACATAGTTACCATCCTTAGTTTGTTTGATTTGTAGTCCTAGGAAAAATATAAGCTCACCAACTAAGCTCATTTCAAATTCATCTTCCATTATTTTAACAAATTCTTTTACAAAGTTGGTATTGGTGGATCCAAAGATTATGTCATCTACGTAGATTTGGGCAATAAATATATCTTTTCCTAGGGTTTTAATGAATAAGGTTGAGTCAATTTGGCCTTGTTTAAATTCTTTAGTAGTTAAGTAAGTTGATAGTCTTTCATACCAAGCCCTAGGTGCTTGTTTTAATCCATATAGGGCTTTAGTTAGTTTATAGACGTGGTTTGGTTTGTCTAAGTCCTCAAACCCGGGGGGTTGCTCTACATAAACTTCTTCTTTAATAAATCCATTTAAAAAGGCTGACTTTACATCCATTTGATATAACTTGAATCCTTTATGGGATGCAAAGGCCAATAACATTCTGATGGACTCAAGTCTAGCTACTGGGGCATATGTTTCATCATAGTCTAGTCCCTCTACTTGGCTGAATCCCTTAGCTACTAAGCGGGCTTTATTTCTGACTATTTCTCCTTGATCATTTAGTTTGTTCCTAAAGACCCATTTAGTATCTATAATGGATTTACCTTCAGGTTTAGGCTCTAGTTCCCAGACTTGGTTCCTCTCAAATTGGGCTAATTCTTCTTGCATAGCTATGATCCAATCAGGGTCAGGTAGGGCTTCATCTATAGTTTTGGGTTCTATTTTTGATATCATAGCTATTTGACTGAGGTTTCTATAGGAGGACCTAGTCCTGACTCCTAGAGTTGGATCACCCACAATTTGATCGGTTGGGTGGCTAAGTCTGGGTTTCTTTGTTCTTCTAGTGCTTGGTTCAGCCTCAGGTCCGGCTGGTCGGTTTGGTTCATTATTTGTTTCAACTGGTTGATTTGTTGGTTCGATTCTTGGTTCAGTTGATTCATTGGTTGGTTCAATAGTTAGTTCATTTAGGGGTTCAATTAATGGTTCAATAGTTTGTTCATTATTTTCTTGGTCAGAGTTTGATGAAATTGGTTCTGGATTATTAGAATTTGAATTGATTTCTTCATCAAAAATTAAGTTGGTTGTTTCTTCAATTTTCTTAGTTTGTCTGTTGTAAATTCTATAGGCTCTACTTGTGGTTGAATACCCTAGAAAATGCCTGGGTTTGACTTGGATTGAAATTTTCCTAAATAGTCTTTGGTGTTTAGGATATGGACTTTGCACCCAAAGACCCTTAGGTAATGTAAATTTGGTAGTCTATGGTAGTATAATTCATAGGGGGTTTTGTTGTGTCGCTTGTTAATTAACACCCTATTTTGGATGTAACAGGCTGTACTAATTGCTTCTGCCCAAAATTGGTTTTCTAGATTAAATTCGTTGAGCATAGCCCTAGCGGCTTCTTGTAAGGTTCTATTCCTTCGCTCAACTATCCCATTTTGTTGGGGGGTTCTAGGACATGAAAATTCATGTAAATATCCATTTATTTTACAGAATTCTTCGAATCGTTGATTCTCAAATTCTCCCCCGTGATCACTCCTAAGTCTTTTTATTTTAGTGTCGTTTTGATTTTCAATTAGTTTACAGAATTCAATAAATAGGTTTAGGGTTTCATCTTTGGTTTTTAGGAACCTAACCCAGGTAAACCTAGAGTAATCATCAACTATTACTAAGCAGTATCGGTTCCCGCTTAGTGACTTGGCTCCATGTGAATCAAGTAGGTCAAGGTGCAGGAGCTCAAGTGTAGTTTGAGTTAAGTTAGATTGAATAAGTTTGTGATTGGATTTGGTTTGTTTGCCTTGATTACATGATTCACATATTAGGTTTTCATTATTTTTGATTTTGGGGATACCTTTGATTAAGCCCAGTTGGGTAATTTTTGATATAGTTCTTACATTGGTATGACCCAATCTCCTATGCCAGAGGTTTGTTTGTTCTAATTGTGTTAACATACATTTAGGTATAATGGGAAGATTTATAGTGTATACATTGTTTTTCCTAGTGCCCTTAAGTATGATTTCTGAGTCTTGTTCATTTCTAATCAGGCAGTTAGAATTATTGAAAGTAACTATATACCCAGAATCACATAACTGACTTATGCTAAGCAAGTTAAAATTAAAGTTTTCAACCAATAGAACTTTCTTAATAATGAAATCAGATTTAAGCTCAATATTACCTGACCCAATTACCTTGAGTGTAGCATTATTGCCAAATGCCACTGAGCCTAGGTTTTTGAGTTTGAGCTTGGTGAACTTCAATTTATCTCCAGTCATGTGTCTGGAGTAACCGCTATCCAACATCCATTGGTCCAAATCTTTATGTTCCTACGCATAAAGAGTTTTCTTGATTTGGATCCAATTAGAATCAGGAATAGCATAAATTGAGTTTCACTGCCTAGTCTGTCTCACCCAATCTAGGGTTTTCAATCATGTTAACCTTATAGGTTTTGTGAGACAGTTTTTGATTAGAAGTTATTTTGAAAAAGTTTGATTAAATTTGAAAACAATTAAATTTATGTTTGAATCTATAAATAACTGAAATTTTGTGTTAGATTCGAATTTAACAAAAATTAATTTGAATTTGAAATTCAAAAATTGGCTTCCAGGTCTTGGCGAGGCACTAGGCCTTCTTTGGCCAAAGCCTTATGGGATCATCCACCCTTTCCTTGACAAAGCCTTTTAATGAAATTTCATTTTCAAAATCAATTTCTGAAAAATTTCTGGTCTAACTAGTTTAGGTTTTGGATCGGTAGCTTCGGTCAGTTCCGCCAGTCTAAAGAGACCAAGTGAACTTGATCTTATTAGAATTGGTTTCCCCAACGTACTATCATCTCACCTCTACCCAATACTATGTTGTCAAATTTCAGCTAAGTTTGTTCAGTTCTTAACTAACCTAAGTCTAAGCATGGTATATTGCAGAAATTAAATAAACAATCAAACAATCAATTTAAATCAATAATGACAAGTTTATCTAATAATAAAAATGGTTTTCAGTTTGGCTCCCCCTGGACTAAAGCCACGGTGATGGTTAGGCAAGATGTGAATCTTGTCCTTGGGGATCCAATACTGATTTGATCCAGTAGATTGGTTCAGGCATAGTTTAGGTACCCATGCCTGAATTTTTCTTCTGGACTGTTTCAGTACAGTCAAATATGATCTTTGTCGGGATTTGGTTCGGTAGCCAAGTCCAGATCGATTTAGAACTGATTTCTGTTTTCCAAGGATCATGTCTAGACCCTTGGAACCAGATGTAAATCGTTCTAAAGCTGTTCTAAATTCCTTAACCTGAGTTTTCAGGGAGGAGTTCTCCTTTTCAAGTTTTTCAACTTGAGTAGAAGTTCCTTCCTGAACCTTCTCGGTTAAGGGTTTAGAGTCAGCTCCCTCTTTCAGGAGTTTTACTTCCTGTCGGAGGGATTCGACCCGGAGTTTATCTTTTGCCAAATCACGAGAAAGAAAAGAAATCAATTCAGTTAACTGTAATCTATTAAAACCAGTTACCTTAATTTCTCTGTCCTCTGTGAAGGTCAACTCGCCGTCCTCTTGTTCTGATTCTGATTCTGTCTCGACTTTATCTGAGGCGGTCAGAGCTAGGAGGTTGGACTGAGGTGCCTCTTCTTCTTCTTCTTCGGAAGACTCGTCCCAGGTTGCTTGTAGCGCCTTTTTTCTTCTCGGCTTCTTCGTCTCCTTTAGGTTAGGGCACTCTGACTTGTAGTGGCCCTTTTTCTTGCACTCGTAGCAGGTCACATTGGGCTTGTTGGCTGGTTCAGTTGGTTCGTCCTTTCTTCGGCCGGTTTTTCGTTTGTTGGTTCGGTTCTTCAGCTCCTTGTAGTAGCTTCGAGCGAGCCGGACCAGCTTAGTTTGATCTTTATCTTCTTCTTCTGAATCTGAGTCTGAGTTAGATTCGGTTTCAGGTTCAGGCTTCTTTTTTGTTGTTCTTCCAGTCTTGCCTGCAAGAAACGCAATACCTTTCTCAACCATATTGGTGTTAGTTTGTTCGTGCAGTTCTAGTTCAGAGAATAATTCGTCTAATTTTATTTTAGAAAGATCCCTAGAGACCTTGTATACATCTACCATAGATGCCCACAAGGTGTTTCTAGGGAAGGCGTTTAGAGCATACCTTATTAGGTCACGGTTTTCGACCTTGTGACCTATTGTGTGAAGACCGTTCATTACCTCTTGGATCCGTGCGTGGAGTTGGGCTGCTGATTCGTTGTCCGCCATCTTGATAGTGTATAATTTGTTTAGTAGCAGATCCCACTTGCTAATCCGAGTATCTGAAGTCCATTCGTGCAGCTCGATCAGTTTTGTCCATAGCTCCTTTGCACTATTGAAGGGGCCCACGCGGTTCAGCTCTTCCTTTGTCAGCCCGCATTGTAGGGTTTGGATTGCTTTTGCGTCGGCTTCTATCTTGCGCTTTAGAGTGTTGTCCCACTCCGAGTAGCTTTGTGGAAGCCCTTCTGCATTTCGGGGGATCTCCAGACCGGACTGGATAATGATCCACATGTCCACCTGAGTTTTCAGGTGGACCTCCATGCGACTTTTCCAGTAGGAAAAGTCTTCTCCACTGAAGAGTGGAGGTCTAGCGGTGCTGAATCCCTCTTGCATAGACATTTGTTCTGAAAAAGAAAAGCTAAAAGAGATTTGCCAAGACTTGGTCTTGGATTAGCAGTGCTGGATAAATTAAAGACAAGGGGTGTTGCACCAACCTTGCCAAAGAAAACGAATGAAAATTTTTCTTCGAAGAATTCGTAAGATAAAGAAAATAAAATGATAAAATTAAAAAGAAATCCGAAAAGAAATTTTCAAACTGGTGGTTGCACCAAGTTTGAATTCCCCGCTCTGATACCACTTGTTGGATCGTGAAAACCGATAGAGGGGGGGGTGAATATCGGAAAACTTTCGGATTCGTATAAGAATAGGTACGCAGCGGAAATTAACGAAAAGACACAGAGACGCAATCGATTTACTTGGTTCGGAGCCTGTGTCGACTCCTACTCCAAGGCCCACGGTCGTTGACCGTTTACTTTGGGCAATTCTATATACGCGCAAATTGTTTACAAAGATTTGATTACAAATAAGTTCAATAAAATAATAATATTAAATTTCGATCTTCGTTACCGACGTCCGGAGTGGATTGACTTATTCGGAGCAGCGGGATGTCGTCGGCTCGAGTTGGAGAGTTTTCGGAGCAAAGCAAGAGCGTAGAAGATCTTTGAGGCGTTGAAGGAAGTGTTGTTTTGAAGCCTTGGTCGAAGGTCCCTTATATAGGGCCTGGGGGCGCCCGGGATGTCGGGGGCGCCCCCTACGTGGCGTTTGATCCGGTTGTAGCTCGATCGCCGTCTGATCCCCTTATCCTCGGGATCCGCTTTGACCGGGGCGCCCGCAGCGCTCGGGGCGCCCGGATTGACCGGGTCAAACTCTATCCTTTGGCTTTGCTTGGCTTCGAGGGGTTCGGGTTCAATGTATGCGCATGGGGGTGCCCGCAGCGCGGGGGCGCCCGCGAGCAGCGGGGGCGCCCGGAAGCACGGGGGCGCCCGCAGCTTGTACTGTCGAAGCGCACTTTTTGATTGTGTGTTTGGTGTTCACCTTGGGGGCGCCCGGGACACTCCGGGCGCCCTGGTCAGCAGTTGCCTCACTCTTTTGAGGCACTCTGAGCTGCAGACTCACGTTCCTTCGATCCTGCATCCAGGGTTAGTCCAAAACACAATAACATAATAAATTATTAGATTTATACAGCCTTAGCTGTCTTGGTTCTGACTTTGGTCTCCAAAATGGAGTCCTAGGTGGAACCGACGCCTACTGTTCCCTCGACGGGGAACGCGTCCTCACCTACTCCTCTCGGGAGAATATACCTGATGCCAACCGCTCCTTTGGTTGGACTTTTGCCTGACGGTCCTTTGTCAGGGCTTGGATGCCGAGCTGTCCTTCGCCCGGTGCCTAGCATTCCTTCGCTAGGGCTTTAGTCCCAGGCTGTCCTTCGCCTGGAGCCTAGCAGTCCTTCGCTAGGTCTTGGATGCTGGCAGTCCTTCGCCAGTTGCCTAGCAGTCCTTTGCTAGGACTTCTTTTCCTGGGATTCCTTTGCCAGTGCCTAGCAGCCCTTCGCTAGGGCTTTTCCTGCACACTTGATTAACTTGTTAGAAAACAAGAAAGACTTAACTTTTGACCTATGTTGCCATTATCAAAACACAGGTTTGACTTAGGTGCATTCTGCACCAACATTAGCCAAGCGAGGATAACAGACAGAAGTAGGGACGGGTCGAGATACAGACGTCTTGAGATTCGGAGGCCGAGGAAAGGTCCAACCGGAGGTGCCGGTTGGCAAAAGGTAACTTCTCCAGAGTGGAGTAGGTGAGGACGCATTTCTTGGAAGAGGGAACAGTAAGCGTCAGTTCGACTTAGGATTTTATTTGAAATTCAAAGTCAGGATTAGGCAACTCCGGCTGTCGTACATGCATTTCATATATATTATTTGTTTGTACTAACTTGTGTTTAATCTTAGAGACTTGGAGACCAGCAACCTCTAGGGCGCGCGAGAAGACAGGCGCTCGAGAGGTCTCGGGCACCCGAGTACACAGGCACCTGAGAGGTGTGCGCTGGTTGGATTCACCACGTCAGCAACACCCTAGAGTCTCTCAGGAGCTCGAGAAGGATAAAGTTTGGGCCCAGTAAGCGGATTGGGACGCGGGTGGTTCGCTGAGTTGGGGGCGCCCCTATAGGCACTTGGGCGCACATATACCTATTTAAAAGGAGTTCCGACTACAACTGCTCACATCAACATTCTACACCATTTGTGCTCAAGTTTGTTGAGCTGAAACAGTTCAGAATCGACGAAATGCTGCACCAACAACGAACACTTCCTTTTCATTTTAGTCAAGAGTTGTCGGTATAATTTGTTGTTTCTTTTGTACAACAATTTGCATCTCTGTAGCAATATTTTGTGATTTATAGAATTGCCCAACATAAACGGTTAAGGTCTGTGGACTTTGGAGTAGGAGTCGTCACAAACTCCGAATCAAGTAAAAATAAACGTGTTAGCGTTGTGTTTTTCTTTCCACTGCATATACTTTACCTAAATCTGAGAATTTTTGGAAAGCGATATTCACCCCCACTCTATCGCTCTCAATGATCCCACAGAAAGTGCCTTGGGTCATCTCGAGAGAGAAGGGCCCGAGGCCATCTCGGGAGAGAAGGGCCTGAGGCTATCTTGAGAGAAAAGTTCAACCGAGTGACCTAAGTCATCTCAGGAGGAAAGTGCTCGACGTTATCTCGGGAGGAAAAGTTCAGCCGAGTGCTAGGCCTCAATCGACTTATCACTCGAGATTTCATTCATGAAGTCTCGATCCTCCCGAGATGACCTTGAGCACTTTTCTCCCGAGATGACCTTGGGCACTTTCCTTCCGAGATGACCTCGAGGACTTCTCTCCTGAGAGGACTTAGGTCACTCAGCTGAACTTTCTCCCGAGATAGCCTTGGACCCTTCTCTCTCTCGGGCTATTCTCTCCCGAGATGACCCCGGGCATTTTCCTCCTGAGATGACCTCGGGCGCTTTTCTCCCGAGATGGCCTCGGGCCCTTCTCTCCCGAGATGACCCCGGGCACTTTCCTCCCAAGATGGCCTTGGGCTTTCTACCCGAGATGGCCTCGGATCCTTCTCTCCTGAGATGACCCCGGGCACTTTCCTCTCGAGATGACTCGGGCACTTCTCACGCGAGATAACCTCGGGCCCTTTTCTCCCGAGATGTCCTCGGGCACTTCTCTCCCGAGATGACCTCGATCCCTTCTCTCCTGAGATGGCCTCGGACACTTTCCTCCTGAGATGACCTCGGACACTTCTCTCCCGAAATGGCCTTGGACTCTTCTCTCTCGAGATGGCCTCAGGCCCTTCTCTCCCAAGATGACCCTGGACACTTTCCTCCTGAGATGACCTCGGACACTTTTCTCCTGAGATGACCTAAAACACTTCTCTCTCTCGAGATGTCCTCTGACACTTTCCTTCCGAAATGACCTCGGACACTGCTCTTCTGCCGGCGTAGTCACACCACGTAGCCTCCTCAAGCAACATGTCTGTCTTTGGCTAACATCCCAATCAACTACACTACTAGGTATAACTAATAATATTCTATAAGCTATCTATATATTAGAAAATGAATATAATTTTTTTATAAGGTTAAATACCTTATGTGCATTTTTTAATTTTAATTCTAAAATTAAATCTAAATCATCAGATAATATGTCATGTGTTAATTTTTTTTTAAGATTTAAACATTTTACTTTTAAAATCATCACCAAGCAATTTTAACTTATATACAAAATTAAAATTATTTTCGTATATTTTAAATTGTCGAAATTTAGAAATAACATGATAATAATATAATTAAAGTAATTAATTTTAAAAAATTATTATGATGAAAGTTTCATCTTTAATTTTATTCTCATTAAATCATTTATTTTTTCTAATTACATGTTTTTCATGAAATTACAAAATAGGATAAAAAAATTAAAATTCGATCTTATATATAGGTCTAGATATAGGGATGATAATTTTCTCCGTGGGTTCGGGGCTCCACGAGGAAAACCCGAAAAGAGGCGGGTTTTGAAGACGTTATTAGGTATGGGTTTGGGTTCAGGGATGTTTTCAAATCCCCGTAGGAGATTGGGGGCGGGTATGGGGATGCTATCCTTATTCCCGAACTTGCCCCGATAGCCCAGATAGTTCCGATAGACCTGATAATACTAATAATGCTATTTATTATTTTTATAATAAAGTATATTTTACATAATTTTTTATAATATCTAGAGTTAAATGTTAATAGTGAATCAATTTAAAATGGAGATCAGGACCGATATGAGAATTTAATCCTGCGGGGTCGGGGATGGGATTCCCCGATTAGTGAAATCGGGGATGGGGCGAGGATATAATTCGGGGGCGGGGATGGGGATGACAAATCCACCCCCGCCCCACCCCGCCCCATTACCATCCCTATTTAAAAAAAATGAAATGATGAACCAGGCAGCAGACAAATTGAACCTGGGATGACCGGTCCGGTCCCACGGAAGTTTTTCACTGGTCACCAGGATAAATTGGGAAGCGCTCGCGGTAGGAATTTCCCTGGTAATTTCTTTCCAGGGTTCGCGCGCCTATTTGGAGGAAATTACCATCCCTATCTAGATAGACTTTTAGGAGGATATAATAATTAATATAAAATTAATTATAGCTGGCTGCCGTTGGAATGAGAAATGAGGAAAGCAGAAACATCACATGCAGGTGTGATCCGGCCTGAGCAAGTAGTTCATTGAAGCGGAAATCAAAGCATTGTATGCAGCGTGATGTAGCCTGACACATTGTTGTTTAATCATATATAAATTTTAATTATTAAATCTATTTAATTTTTTATAATAATAATGGTCCTAATTTTATTGGGACCCTAGGCATAGGTCTTTAAGGCCTATGCCTTGAGCCTGGCTTGGAACGGATAGAGGTAGAGGAATATTATGGTAGATACACTGAGAGTGGAAAGCACTTGGTCCATTTGCTAAGTTTTTTCAAGAAAATGAGATTGTTGCCCAATATACCATGCCTAGTTCACCAGATCAAAATGGTGTGGCTGAGAAAAGAAATCAAATTTTAATGGACATGGTTAGGAGTATGTAGCAAGGATTGAAGCTCTTAAAATGGCAATGTATATCAATCGGTTGAACAATTTCTTGTTATTCCTCATTATCAATTTGATCGACTAGATTTTCATCAATATTTTGTACAATCTCCTCAATTAATTGTCTAACACCCATTTGTGCTTGAGGGATGTGTATGACAACCTATCCATAACTTGAACAAGGCGGTTGATCATTAACGTAATCTTTCTCAGAAGCTATGTCTTGAGAATAATCACTCTCACTAGTCAAGTCATTCTAAAAATTTTTTACATTTCTTGATTCTACAATTCAGTGTTGTGAGATAGACAGTAAAATCTATATCCTTTGGACTTTTTGATATATCCAACGAAATACTAACTAAACCCTAAACTTAGTTTCAACTAAGGTTATTTCAAGACACCATTTGAGTTGTAGAATGGTTGGAAACTAAGTTTGCAACATATACACATTTGGAGTTGTCTGTCTGAAGTAAGATTTTATAATCCACAAGAAAAGAAACTGGATCCAAAGACTATAAGTCGGTATTTCATTGGATATACCAAAAAGTTCAAAGGATATAGATTTTACTATCTATCTCACAACACTAGAATTGTGGAATCAAGAAATGTAAAATTTTTTGAGAATGACTTGACAGTGGGAGTGATTATTCTCAAGACATAGCTACTAAAAAAGATTACGTTAATGATCAACCACCTTGTTCAAGTTATGGATAGGTTGTCATTCACACGTCTCAAGCACAAATGGGTGTTAGACAATCAATTGAGGAGATTGTACAAAATATTGATGAAAATCTAGTCGATCAAATTGATAATGAGGAACAACAAGAAATTGTTCAACCAATTGAACAAAAAGTTTCTCATGAGGATAACATAAGAAGACCTACTAGAATAAGGAATCAACAATACTTAGTGACTATGTTGTGTTAAGTGTTGGAGCTGAAAATAATCCTGAAACATTTTCACAAGCCAGGAGTTGCAGTGAATCAAAATTTCGATATAATGCTAGAAAAGAAGAATTGAATCCTATGGCATCTAATGGAGTCAAGGATCTTGTCGAGTTGTCCAATGGTGCAAAAATCATAGGATGTAAATGAGTCTTCAAAACAAAGGACTCATTGGGCAACATTGAGAGATATAAAACAAGACTTGTGGCTAAAGGATTCACTTAATGGAACGGAATCAACTATAAAGAGATGTTTTCTCCTATCTCTAAGAAGGATTCCTTTCACATTATTATGGCATTGGTTGCACATTTTGACTTAGAGTTGCAACAATGGATGTGAAAACATCATTTCTTAATGAAGATCTAGTATATGAAACAACCATACAAATTTTCCTCTGTTAATCGTGAGTGCTTGGTATAGAAGCTCAAGAAATCCATATATGGATTGAAACATGCTTCCCATTAATGGTATTTGAAATTTCATTATGTCATCTCTACTACATTTGGTTTCTTAGAGAATGTCATAGATCAATGTACATACTAGAAGGTCCATGGGAGTATGATTTGTTTTCTTATTCTCTATGTGGATGATATTTTACTTGCAGCAAATGATAAAGGTTTACTATATGAGGTAAAACATACAATTCCCCTCTAAAAACTTTGATATGAAAGATATGGGTGATGCATTTTATATCATTGGCATTAAGATACACAGAGACAAATTTCAATGAAGCATAGGCATGTCTCAAGAAACCTATATCAACAAAGTTCTAGAAAGATTTCAGATGAAAAATTGTTCACCAAATATATCTACCATTGTGAAAGGTGAAAAATTCAATATGGATCAGTGCTTGAAAAATGACTTTAAAAGAGAAAAATGGAAAACATTCCTTATGCTTTTGTTGTTGGAAGCTTGATGTATGCTCAGTGATCCTATCGCAGAATGAGATGGACTCCCAAGAGCGAAGCAGACCCGAGTACCGCTGATGCTGACTCCGACCTGCAAGGAAATGACCGTTAGCAACCCACCGGGAAAAGTCCCTGGCAAGGTCCTCCGACGGTCAAGTCAGTCCCCGGTGAAAGAGCAAGAAAGCAATAGAACAGTGGATGAAAGACTTGTGCGCGCGTACCTGCAAGGGGGAATGCGGAGGGGCTTATATAGCCGAGACAGCTAACAGCTCCTGTCTACGTCTACCGTCCTTCTGTACCCGGTGGAGACAGGAGCATGGGCATTGTCAGCTCGTGGAATGGCACCGATCGGCGCTGCCCTATCTGACACAAGTAAGGGGTGGTGTGGTGTGGGGTGCCAGGGTGTGCCAGAGAAGTACAGAGTCGGCGGGATATCCGTGATGTGGGCACGATCGAAGTAAAGCCTGTGCCGACCCTCGTACCACTGTTTGTCAGCATAATGTCAGGGGGCGGATGTTATAAAGAAAGTGAAAAATCTCGAGCTGGATCGCCGACCGACCAACCCAAGCGAAATCGGGTCGTGCAATTAGTATCTCAGAGTGATGCAAGGCACTCCCCGAGTCAGGGAGTACTTGGGTTTGATCAATCAGTCCAGTCCTGAGTCGTATGATTAAGATGCCGAGAGAACGCGGACTGGATGCCCACCGAATGTGACCCAGACGACCCTAGGCTCAGCAGTCGATACCTCTCGCTAAGGCCTGATGTAGCAGGTGCCTCGGGTGTCGGACGGGGTTGGTCACCCAGCGTTTTCCCTCAGGGGCTCGGGTCGGGGTACATCTGTCTAACCGCTCAGTCGGGTGCTATGGGCTGAGTGAACTTTGGGATCCTTACCCCGCCAGTCGGACCAGTCTACTCGTACCTGGTGGGCTCGACCTAGTCTTAGGTGGTGCCAGACTGGCCGACCAAGCGACACGGGAGCTTGGCCAAGATCACTCAGTTATGCACTAGACCTGATGTTGCATTTGTTGTTGGTATGTTGGGAAGATATCATAGTAATCCAAGTATAGACCACTAGAAAATTGCAAAAAAGATGATAAAATACCTTCAAGGGACTATATACTATATGCTTGTATTTAGACGAGCTGAGAATTTGGAAGTGATTACCTACTTTGATTCAGACTATGTCGACTATATCGATTCATGAAAATCAACTTTAAGATATATTTTTATGCTAGTAGATGAAACTGTGTCATGGAGTAGTGCAAACAAGTGTTGACTGCTACTTCCACTATGAAAATTGAGTTCATATTATGTTTTAAGGTGAGCTCTCATGGTGTTTGAATAAAGAGTTTCATTTCGGGGCTTAGAATTGTAGATTCTTCTAGGCCTTTGAGGACATATTGTGACAGTTTAGCTGATGTTTTTATGGCTAAGAACAATAAAAGTGGGAGTCGAACTAATCATATTGACATTAAGTATCTAGCTATAAAAGAACATGTTAGAGATACGACGATCGTTAGTGAAAACATTAGTACTGAATTAACCTTGGCTTAGGGGCAGGCTGTCGGGGGCGCTGGGGGCGAGCGTAATCGCCTTTTGCATGCATTAGTACTGAATTAACGATTGTTGATCCTTTGATTAAAGGCATGCCACCATTGAAATTTAAGAATCATGTAGAGAATGTGTCTTGGTTTCCTTATATAATTTTAGTTGTAAGAACAATTTGGTTATCAATGAAACTTAATTATGATATTTTCTCATATTTGTGTCAACAATCATTAATTTTAGAAATATCACTAAAGTTGCACCTTGAATAAACATAAGGCTTATGTATTAAGATATATTGGGAGAAACATGATACATGGAACATAAATACTCGCGTTTAGAAAAAAAAATGATTAACGAAGTTTTTTCAATCTCGGGCGACCGATCCAGCTCACGGAAGTTTCTCACCGGCCGCTAGGGTAAATCGGGAAGCGATCGCAGTGGGCGGTTTAGAAGCCCAGCGTCTCAGGGTTCGCACCCCATTTGGAGAAAAAATTCCTACAAATACGATGTAGCTGGGGATCGAACCGCGGATGCCTGGGTTAGCGACTAGTCGCCCTACCGCTGCACCATAGCCCCGGGGGCAAATACTCGCGTTTAGAGCACCTATCGCCATGATTCATGTATCTTGTTCACTCATTAATTAGTGAATGATGAGATACATATGTGCCAAGTGAGAGAATGTTGGAAAGATTTTATTTTGGTTACAAATCTTACCTTATTAAGTGACACATATTTGTTAAATTTTAATAATGCACGTACGATCTTTTATCTTGATTAAGTGACCATATATTCTAAGATTTAAATGTACCTAATTAATCAAAATCTTATCTTAATATAGATATATCATATCTTTTATTGAGTGCATGATTATCTTGTCATGATTTCCCACAATCTCAAGGATTGACTCAATGACGGTAATGAGTCCCCTATAAATAGTGGCCTTTATAGTCCCTAAACGCATACCCTTTCAAGAATAATAACATCATCAATAGAAGAGGTTTAAAGGGTTTAGAAGGCTCTAAAGCAATAAGCAACAAAAGCAGTGTTCAAGTCGTTCTTTAAATTGATGTCCGGAGGTAACAATCGATTCATTTTTTCGCATTCAATTATCATGATTGTTTAGTACAAAGCATGGTTTAAATTCTAACACGTATGTCTACCTTTGAGATTAGTCAAGTGAACCTCGCAGACATACCCTACCTCTACGAGCTTGGTAACTTCACCACGAATCACCTTATCTAGACAAAAAGACGAAATCGCTCATCCCCAGCGCCCCCGCCGCACCCGTCCCAAGGCCATCACGAGGGAGGTAAATCACGGTCCCCAGAATAATTAGTGCACAGTTGGGCCAAGAATTGATACACCAAACGTCCAGAATTTTAATCCAGTGCGTCTCGCGCGACTCGAACCCAGGACCTCTTAGACAATATCCCCATGCCTTAACCACTCCGGATCTCCGTGGGGACACGAATCACCTTATCTAGTTTAGGTGCAAAGTGTTGCTCCTTTTGCCGAATAGGCCGAGACTTTGGAAGGATGTTGAGGTGATTCTCCACCATAGTGGGTGCCACGCCGATGACTTCATGGGGCGACCAAGTGAATGAGATAGGTAGTTAGCTTGTAGGATCGTTGGTCGACCGACAAAAGGAAGGTGAATTTCTCTACAAGTTAAAACTAGATCTTTTGCACAACTATTGCAAAGATAGAAGTTAATTTTAGTAGTTAATTAAAAACATAAACAATGAAAGGAATTAGTAAGAGACACAATGGTTACTTAGTTGCAACTAAGGTGGTTGCTAATCAAAGGCATTGAAAAGCTCCACTAATGAAAGACTCTTTCGTTGTAGGCGGAGTAGCCTCTTATGACTTTGAATAACTCACAAAATGACTAGGAAAATGAATTACAATTGATGATCTTTATGTTGGTGCAAAAAGCATCAGACATGAACAGTTAACCTCTAATGTTTCGATATTTGACAATATATCAAGGTCTGGTCAAAGTGATCAAGGGTTAAGCCAAACAGGACCTGATGTTTGGTAGGATAAACCCAAGTTTGATCACTTTGACCAAAAGGTAAGCCAAACAGGACCTGATATTTAGCAGAGTGATTAGCACTTAGGGTTGGTCAGTTTGACTAAGGGATAGCCAAACAAGACTTGATATTTTGCAGAGTGATCAAACCTAGATCTGATATGTTTGACAATATACTAAGGTTTGATCAGTTGGAACAAGTGTTAGCCAAACATGATATGATGTTTGGCAGAGAACCCAGGGTTGGTCAGTTTGACCAAAGGATAAGACAAACATGACCTGATGTTTGGCAAAGAGATTAAACTTGTCTGGTCGGTTAGACCAAGGACTGAGCCAAATAGGACTTGATATTTGGTAGAGAGATGTCTAGTCAGGATTAAAATGACAAACAAAGAAGTCCTTATCGAGGCACGAAGACCTGGTGAGTGAAGCCGGACATGAAGTCATGGTTCGGGAAATTGGGCACGAAGACCTGGCCGAGAGTTGGGCACTGAAGTCCTGTTTGAGGAATTGGGACGAAGTCCTGGTCGAGGATCGGGCACGAAATCCTGGTGAGTGAAGTTGTGTCCTAGTGAGTGAAGCTAGGTGGACGAAGTCCTGGTGAGTGAAGCTAGGCACGAAGACCTAACCATGAGTCGGACACGAAATGCTAGTGAGTGAAGCTAGGTAAAAGTCCTGGTGAGTGAAGCCAGGCAAGGTAAAGTCTTAGTGAATCTAAGTAGTTGGAGAGTTGACTCCAAGCAAAAGCCTAGTAGGTTATGTAGACTTATAGAACTTAGGCTTAGGATTGTTTATTTGTCTTGTGTTTGTTTGTCTTACAGGAACCAGGAGTTGGAGGCAAGATAGGAGAGCAAACGCAAACGAACAAGGCCTAGAAAAGGAGCTCTCGGGCGCCCCCATGTTGAGGGCGCCATCAAGGGGGTTGAGGCCGCCCCCATCCAGGGCGCACCTATAGGCATGGGGGGTGCCCAAGAGGCCACTCTTATCCATCGCATCTTGTTCGCTGGCTAGATTAGATTTGATGACGTGTAGGGCACCCCTATAGACTCTCGGGCGCCTGAGTGACTATATAAATAGGGGTTTCGAGCCAAGGTTTCAGAGCATCAATCTCTTCATCCTACTACTCATTCACAGCAAAGAAAAAGTGCTAAGGCAAAGTTCTATGACCAAGGAGGCTCCAGGAGGAAGTGCACGACGCTTTGGAGTTTCGGATTGGTCGGGATCATCATTTCTTATTGCTTTGCTTTTACTTACAAGTTGTAATTATTTTCTCTATTTGTGCTTCTATTCAAACTGTAAGATGAGTTTCTCCGTCTTTGGGAAACTTTCGGAAAAAGAGACCACTAGTGGATGAGCATTTCCCGTGATTAGGCCTTGGACGTACTGACCCTAGGGGGTTGGGAACCAAGTAAAAATTTCGTGTGTTGATTGTGTTTGTTGTTTCTTATTATTCCGCTGCGTACTAACACTCTTGATAGAAAGAACAAACAATCAACGAAGTTCCGAAAAAAGAGTAAGTCAATATTCACCCCCTCTATTGATGCCACTAATCCCATAATTGGAATCAGAGCAGGTGACTCTAATCGGACTCACCGCCGAAGGAGCAAGAAGGCCAGGAATTGAGGGGGAGTCAAGGGTGAAAAAGATATATTTTATTATGTCAAATTTTAAAGTTCATATAATTTGTTTCAAGTGCAGAGAGAGAGGGCACTATAAAAATAAGTGTCTTACTCGTAAGATTCGAACACCACCGACGACAACAGAGGTACCAGTGCCAAGAGTCCGGAGGGACAAGAGCAACATCAGACGTTTCAAGTGCCAGATGCATGGACACTACAAGAACCAATGTCCAGAATAGAGAAAGGACAGATTAGCACTATCAGAAAATGCGAGGATGGTATGAAATTTTAATTCTTGGAGAAATATCCCTAATAGCTTAGATTCAAATTTGTATGATAATTTTCTTTTCAAAAATACCCCTATGCATGCGAACGTAACCTTTAATTTTTTGGATAAATTAGATTTTTTGCATAGTAAACTAAATATATTGCATGATAAATTAGCTAGTAATGGACCCAAATCAAATATTGATAATATTAAAATATTGAATATTATTTCCTTAATCTTTAATATTAATGCTGTGATTTTAGAAATTAATTCTAATATTTTATATAATTTTTCAGATAACCCTAATAACCAGAAAGATAATTATGAAATCTTAATTAATAATAATCTTAATAATTTATAAGATAAGAATAAAATTCTAGTTAATAAAAATAAAATTTTTATTAATGTTTCTGAAGATAATACTCAATTAAAGTTTCTGAAGATAATACTAAACCTTTAATTAATGTTTTTGAAGATAATTCTAATAATTCTGAAAATAATATTGAAACTTTAATTAATAACTCTGAAGATAATTCTAATAATTTTAAATATAATAATACAACTTTAATTGATAATCATGAAAATTTAATTAAAAATCAGAAAGATAACTCCCAAACATTAATTACAAGAAATCAAATAAAATAGAAATTCAAAATCTACATTGATAACCTAAATCATAACAATAATTTATCATTAATTAGAAATTCAAATTTTAAAATCTTTCTACATATAAAAATTCTAAACTATAAAATAATTGAAATCTAATTAAATAAATCCTAAATTTTAATGCAACTTAAAATTCAACGTTTAATCCTCAAAATTTGTTAATATAAAATTTACAAACTAAATTCAAATTAAAACACCTATAATTATGAAACTAATTAAATTCTACCCAACTAGAATAATTAATTTAATAATACCAAATGAGTCAAAGTGAGTCGACACGTTCGCAGGTTCACACGGTCTGTATCAAATCGAGAATTTGATACTTTATTAGAAATTTAATTAAAATGATTTAACTTGATTGACACATGCATAACTGTCATGCTCATATATCTGCATATCTTTTTTTTATATATGTCATGTCATTCATGCTGGTTTATTTCATGCTAAATCTAGAATGGCTAGATAGGAAAAAGTTTGTTTAATACTTGCCTAACATAGTACCAGAGTGGGGCGAGATGATAGTATGTTACGGAAGCTTAGTCTAGAAGTCAGGAAGGGTAAGGAGTACCCAACTTGATCGAACTAGCTAAGTGGAACTAGCTGAAGCTACCTCACTACATTCTAGACTAGTTAGACCAGAGTTTTTCAAAGAGTAAATTAAAAGTATTATTTCTTTAAAAGACTTTCTCAAGGAAAGGGTCATTGTTCCAATATCCAAGAAGGCCCCTATGCCTCGCTAGGACCTAGAAGCCAATTATTGAAATTTACTTTTAAATTACTACTTGTTAAACTTGAATCTAACTCAAGATCAAATAATCTATAAACTTAAATTAAGAAAAATTAAGCAAAGATCTCACAACTTGAATCTACCACGTTTGTTTGTACTGCGACACTTAGAATGGGTGAGATGATAAGGACTAATTAATTGATAAATATTTTCAAAATATTTTTAAAAATCCTTCGAATATTTTCATAAAAATCTATTTTCAAAATAGTGATTAAACATAATAATATTTTAATGAACTTCATGCATGATTGTATGTACTTATAAATAGATTTCAAAAATTATATATCTTTTTGAAAATTATTTGACCTACACTTAGACACAAATCCTCTAGGTCATTACTAAAGTCTCTTAAGACACTTAGGTAGAGTTCTTTGTTGTCAACAAGGGTAGCCAGAAGGTGTCAGGTTCGGGGGGTGTCAGTTTTTTATGATAATTTTATGTTTTCAAACATTTCTTTTGAAAAGTTATTTTTGAAATACTATTCTTTCCAAAAATTATCATCTCTTTCAAAATAGTTTTTACTCGAAAAATGCTTTTCGAAAAATATTTTTTCAAAAATTTATTATATTATTCAAAATATTTTTCGAAATATATTTTTTAAAAAATTATAATATCTTTCAAAAAATGTTCTTCTAAAATATGCTTTAATTGCTCTTATGATTTGGATCAACTCAAAAGACATATAAAAAAATTTTCTTATGATGTGCAAGGATTCCTAAGATTGTGTCAGGCTTAGGGGGAGTCATGATCCAAAGAACAAATCATCTTATGACTCTAAACTATTTTTTATATTTTTTTTTCATATTTTAAAATAATTTATCTTATTCTTTTGGTTTGATCCAAACCCTAAGACTCAGAGGAATATCAACTTGTGGTCAACAAGCTTCTTAGGATTGTGTCATATTTAGGGGGAGTTCAAATTAAAAGAACTATTATACTTTCAAAAATACTATATTTTTAAAAAACCACTAACTTTTTAGAAATACTATATTTTTCAAAACTACTATCATTCCGTTTTTCAAAATATTTTTTGAAACCCTTTAGTGTTCTAAATAGTTCTTAAAATTTTTTCGAAAATTACTTTAGTTTTGAAAAATCTCCAAGACACATAGGAAAGTTTTCCTTGTAGTTAACAAGGTTTCCTAGGATTGTGTCAAATTGGGGAGGACTCCAAGCTAAATAATTTTTTTTCATATTAAAAATACTGTTGGGACCCTGCAGTTTAGCTAGAGGAGGGGTGAATAACTACTTTTTCG
This sequence comes from Boesenbergia rotunda, assembly GCA_024364735.1. Classification (NCBI taxonomy): domain Eukaryota; kingdom Viridiplantae; phylum Streptophyta; class Magnoliopsida; order Zingiberales; family Zingiberaceae; genus Boesenbergia; species Boesenbergia rotunda. Next base: position 123,559 of record JAGFNQ010005826.1, read on the forward strand.
ATTTTCTTCCTACAAGGGTTAGCAAGCGCAAGCGGAAAACTAACAAAACAAACTAAAACAATGCTAACACAACCTTTACGTGATTCAGATATGAAACTCCTACTCCACGGCTGTCCGTAAGGTGGACGATCCCGATCCTTCGGTGGATGACTCCCCGGAGCACCTCCGGCTAGCTCTTGTCGCTCCTTGTGGGTGGAGAAACCTCGTCACAAACCTTGACAACTTCTGAGCACGTTTAGGCTACTAACAGGCTTTAACCAAGCTTGTTTCGCTAAGGAAGAATAGCAAAAAACGAGCCCTTATAAATAGTACTCGATACTGTTCTGACCGTTACCAGTCGACTAGCCCTGGGGCGTCGACTAGTCCTCGCCAATTCGAATTCACAGACTGATGATTCACATTCTGGTCGACACCAGTCGACTGCGCCAGTCGACCCAGTCGACTGCATCAGTCGACTGATCAAGCATCAATTGACTGATCTTTCTCTGCTCTACCTCAGTCGACTGATCAAGCATCAGTCGACTGCCACCTAAGGTTTCCCTTCCCGAGTACAATTCTCTCAGCACTCGAACCCTAGGATTTTCCTTCCCGAGTACAGTTCTCTCAGCACTCGAATCCTCACGACTTAGTTGACTCTTCGTCCAGCAGCCTCGATTTGTTGCCTTCAAGCCCTCTTCAACTTTGGCTCTCGTCCCTTGGATGCATGCAAGCATGCGGCTCATTCTCCCATGCCATCCTTCGCGTATGCCTCGAAGTACGCTTCCCTCGGCTCATCGTTCCTGCTCCAGCAGCCTCGACCTGTTGCCTTCAAGCCTTCTTCGATTTCGGCTATCGTCCCTCGAATGCATGCAAGCTCTCGGCTTGTCTGTCATGTCATCTTTCGTGTATGCCTCGAAGTTCGCTTCCCATGGCTCATCGTCCCTGCTTTGTCCACGGTCCCTCGGATGCATGCAAGCCCACGGCTTGTCTCCCATGCCATCCTTCACCGGACCTGAAGACGTCCAACTAAGTCTATGTGTATCTTGCAAACCTGCACACTCACATACACATATTAGATCAACATGAAACCCTAACTTAATTATATTGACACACACATCAAAATCCATGATCTATCCGATCAAACTTGGGTCGATTGCACCAATAATCTCCCCCTTTTTGATGTGTGGTAATATGTTTAAGTTAGGTACAAAAACAACAATTGAAAATTAAAGACATAGTACATTAAGAAGCATAAATATGCATCCTCCCCCTTAACCTATGCCCTCCACATAATTTTCAATTTTCCACAAGTTCAAGTTAAGTTAAAAACAAACTCCACAAGTTAAGTTAACACCTAACATAAAATCACAAGTTAAGTTAAACCTAACTTAAACCACAAGTTCTCCCCCTTTGACACCATCAAAATGATTGCCCCAAGCAATACTTACCATTGGTATCAATACAGGATACCCTCTTGTTCTGAAAAACCCAGAAATTAGAAAACAGCAGCACCAGTCGACTGCGTCAGTTACCAATCGACTGGTGCCTTCGAACTGCAATCCCACAGAAAGATTAGTCGACTGCCCCTGGGGTAGTCGACTAATACACAACAGTCTGAAATTTTAGCCGAAATTCAGAAACCCTTAACAAATTCCACAAAATTCGAAAAATTCTGAAATTTTGTAAACATATTTCTTATGATGTATTCTAACCTAGAAAAATACATTTTCATGAAAATACCCAATATGCTTGACTTTTTGACCAAAATTCAAATTCTTTGAAAACACTCTATTTTGTATCAACCTTCCATCCTAGGTTTGAAACCATATGTTTTACAAGTCTATCCCATACTATTTAAAACATAAAAATATTTTCAAACCTCCCCTTTTTCTCATATCAATAGTAAAGAAAGAAAAATTGATGATGACTCCCCCTTAATACCATAATCATTTGATAGAAAATATATTGAAATTCATCATGCAACCATAATAACAAGGATATAACAATTCATATAAGCAATACTAAGAGATGAATTTCATATGGAACCATAAGTAAGTGCTTACAAAAATATCCAAATATTATAATATAAAATATAGTGTTTAAGAGACAAATGAAGTACATGCTCAATCTAACACGCTCTCAACACTACTACGCCCAAGTTATGTGGAAGCTACGCATCATCATCGCCAGGAGGAGGAGGAGGAGGGGCCTGATAAATAAGGTTCCAGCGCTGCATCATCTCATACATATCATCTTGTCACTGCTGGAAACCCTGAAAGTGCTCCCTGAGCTCGTGAACTTCCCCCTGAATAGCAACCTGCCGCTGCTGGAAACTCTGGAAGTCCTCCCGAAGTCCATGAACCTCTGCTTCTAGTCGGGAAAACCGCTCCTCTGTAATCCCAGTAGGAGCAGCAGCAGGAGAAACCTCCTCATCATCATCAGAGCTGGAAGAATCATGACGACGTCGCCAGACCAGCACTCCCTGCCGCCTCTCGATCCTAGCCAAGGACAGCTGCCGAGAACCTATATGGTCGTAGTCCTTTGACAGATGATGCACCTGACCTCTAACGACGCGAATACCTCTAGATGCAAAGAATTCGGTCAAAATATGACCGAATGACATGTAAATCTTTCTATTGACGTCATGCAAAAAATGTACAACAGATGAGAATACATAGCGGGCGATATCAATGTCTAGCCTTCTCTCTAGAGCATACATCATCACCAAGTGAGGTAGTCGGATCTTTGACCTCCCCTTGGCGACAATAAGCAAAATGCATTCTAGGACGATTTTGTACAAGATGTTGCTAACTGGATTCATGCACCTAGCTATAAAGATACACTCTAGAGGAGGTCGAGGATTATCGAAACAATGACGATGAATCTAATCAATGGTTACATTGGGCAAGGTTAATGGCTCAGTGACATTGGGGAAACATGTAAACAGATTCTCTGACACCCGACACCCTAAAAATGATCCTAATAATGCAGGTGTAAAAGGAATGGTAACTCCCTGTACCATAGACTCATATGTCCCGTTATCGGGACTACTACATGTAAGATTGACATAAAACTCCTTGCAGAGGTCAAAGTTGACATACTGCTGACAGTATACTAATTTCTCTAATCCAAAATGAGTGATGATCTCAATAATGTGAGGAGTAATCTCCTGAAAATATGACTGATTGAGATATCTACAATTCATTAGAATAAAGTCAGCATTTTCAAAGACCCGCCGGCAAGCCTCAAAACGGAACTGAGGTGCCACCGGATCTAAGGGAGGTTGTTAGGATGATCCCTCACCAACCCTTCTCTTTTGCCTAGCCCTAAAATGCAATTACCACATGCATGTACCATGAATGACCCAATCTAGAAGAGAAAATAAGGTAAATATGCACAAAATGAAGAGTTAGTCATGAATCATGAACTAAATGGAGAAAATGAAGCAAATAATTCATTACCGTTTCTCCATTCGTTGCATGATGGATAATGATCAAGTTTGACTCAAGGAGGGTGCTTTTCTTGCCCTAGACTTGGATCAAAGGTGGAGGAGGGCTAGAATCTGGATTTCAGGGTTGTAGGAAACCTTAGAGGAGCTAGGGAGATCAAATGAGGAAGATGGCGACAAGGGGCGGCATTGAAACCCTAGGTTCGGTCGCCCCCGTGCGTGGTTTTCTTTTAAAGATCCGCAGCATCAGTCGACTGCTCCTGGGCCAGTTGACTGATGAACTAAATAGAAAGATCAGTCGAATGATGAAGGATCAGTCGACTGCCACATAGAATATCCTAGTTCCTGGATCGAACTGTACCAGTCGACTGCCTCTGCATCAGTCGACTGATACCCTATATTATCAGCATTTTTGACCCAACTTCAGAAATACATCAAAAATTCTACAAATCTCTAAAAATTCTCAAACATTTTTGGAGAGGTTTGTGGTACCCATGTCTACTTGGGAAAAATACATTCACACATGTATCTATTACCAATCCCAAGATTGACACAAAACTCAATCCTATCTAAATAGTTCAATTGAACCTTGACCTAAAGTCTTAGTTTTGACCTCTCCTTGATGTATCTTCTCATTCCCAACCACAATGCATCCCTAGCATTGATTTATATAACATCTACCCATTGAAAATCAATTTTCATGCAATATGGTTTCAACTTCATGTTTCCATGCATGAGACTCACTTTTGATGTGCCAAATCTCTAGGATTAAGACTCAAATTTGTCTCCAAATCCTTTAGCACACTTCATTGTCCATCTAGACATCTAGAAGAACTCCTCCCGACACCCATTGACCATGGGTCCCATCTTGACTCCTAGAGCTCCCCCTTGAGCTCTTAGCCTTAGTCACCTCCCTAGGTGACTCATCTATAATTGCAAGACCACACCGGTGTATCTTCGGTACTTCTTGACCTACAACTCTAACTTTCTTAATTTTGAACACCTTGTCCTTGGTTAAGTTCCTCTTCTTCCCTTTAAATGGCTTTTCATTGCCATTTTTGGCATTCCTCTTGTTATAGTCATACGACATCCTTGCATATGACTTTTCCATAGCATTTGATCTACTAGATTGGTATCCTAGACCTGATCTATCATTGTCGGGGTTTTGACTGTTGATGCAGTCTGGCCCGATTGTTATTTTGGTGTTGACAATGATTTAAGTTTGGTTGAGTGAATTCAGATTAAGTCTTGGTCGGGGACTGGGCACGAAACCTTAGTGAGTGAAGCTAGGTTGAAATCCCGGTGAGTGAAGCTGGGTCCTAGTGAGTGAAGCCAGGTGACCGAAATCCTAGTGAGTGAAGCTAGGTTGAAATCTCAGTGAGTGAAGCTGGGTCCTGGTGAGTGAAGCCAGGTGATTGAAATCCTAGTGAGTGAAGCTAGGTTGAAATCCCGGTGAGTGAAGCCGGGTCCTGGTGAGTGAAGCCAGGTGATTGAAATCCTAGCGAGTGAAGCTAGGTTGAAATCCCGGTGAGTGAATCCAGGTCATGGTGAGTGAAGCCAGGTGATTGAAATCCCGGTGAGTGAAGCCGGGTCCTGGTGCGTGAAGCCGGGTGACCGAAACCCTGGTGAGTGAAGCCAGGTCCTACCGAGTGAAGCTAGGTTGAATGAAGTCCCGGTGAGTGAAGCTGGGCACGGAGTCTTGGTCCGGGGGACTGAGCACGAGTCAGAGAAGACTAGGGAGCCATTCTCTTGACTTAGAGTTGAATTGGGAGTCGCTGGATCGATCTAGTGACTGATCAGGGAGTTGGCACGAACTCCTGTTGTGGATCGGTCTGGTGACCAATCCAGTAACATCTGATCGGTCTGGTGACCGATCAGGGAGAGAACAGAAAGGTTTCTGTTGAGCTCCTGATCGTTCTGGTGAACGATCAGAGAGAGGTCAGTAGCCTTGGGGAGAAACTCTTGATCGGTATGGTGGACCGATCAAATATCGTGAGTTCCTCATTATGACCGATCATGATGGATCCTGATCGGTTAGGGAATGACCTGATCGGTCACCAGACCGATCAGGGCACACCCTGATCGGTCCGGTGACCGATCAGGGGTTATGGCTGAGGAATCTGGAGGAAACCCAGCTAAGTACTGGATCGGCTCGGTGACCGATCCACGATTTGTGATCGGTCAGGGTGACCGATCACAAGAGGTCCGCGATTTCTGGTTTCTCACTGTGGACCGATCAGGCTGGAGCCTGATCGGTCAGGGCTTACCCTGATCGGTCTGGTGACCGATCAGGGTCCTCTCTGATCGGTCTGGTGACTGATCAGTAGCTGTAACTTTAATTTGAAATTGATGTCAGACGCTCTGATCGCGTCTGTTTTCTCTGCGCTTTCTCTGATACACTGTGATTTCCTTGTGATATGCTTTGCTAAGCGTCTGATGAGCTTGCAGGTAATGGAGGATGACCCAAACAAAGGAGGAGGGTCAACTGGAGACTTTCTTCACGTCAGGTTTGGATGTTTTCTCTTCTCAGGTTTCAACGACTTCTGAGGCGCGGCTGGCGACCGACGGAGGCTCAACTGAAGGGGTCTTCAGTGGACTGAGTGCTTAGGGAGGTCAGTGGGTTCAGGCTGTGCTCAGTGGATGCTGACGAAGCTTGGTGACGAGGAGAAGAGGCTTAAGATGAAGCTGGAAGCAGAGGAGCGAGGAAGCGATGAACAGACAGAAAACTTGAGTAGTTTGGTTGGGTTGTTCGTGTGCTCTCTGTTGCTTTGTGCTTAAGTGTTTTTCTACTACATTCTTGTGAGAGTTTCCTTCTTAGTCTCGTGAGCTTATCTTGTATCCTATTGATGTAGATGCAATCATGCCCTAGATGAGAAGTTTCGATGATTGACAGTTATTTAAGTTTAAGCTAACATATTGGATCTAACATTGAGATTTAGTGTGCAGTAATGCAAGAAGTCCAATGAATGGTCGGGGACCGAATTCTTGGCATGAAGACCCGGAGTTGAGGAAGCTCCAGGCGAGAAGTCCAAGGGATGGTCGGGGACGGAACTCTTGGCATGAAGACCCAGAGCTGGGGAGGCTCCAGGCGTAAAGTCCAAGAAACGAGAGGTTTCGCTGGCACAAGGTAATCAGATCCATTAGAAGGTCTTCAATCGATCCAGGTGTGAACTCCAGGCGTGAAGTCCAGAGTTGAGCGTATCAATCGATCAGGCAATCGATTGGAAGATGACTAATCGATTGGTGAATCGATTCAGGCTGATTCTGTGCGGAAACAGAAGGCTCTGTAATCGATTAGTGAATCGATTACGAGTGATTCTGTCCGCAAATAGAATGCTCCGTAATCGATCCTTCAATCGATTCAGAAGCCCTGTAATCGATTGGTGAATCGATTACAAGCTATTCGGTGCGCAGACAGAATGCTCCGTAATCGATCATGCAATCGATTCAGGATGCTAATCGATCAGCCAATCGATTCAAGTTTAAAATGGCGTAATCCTAGCCATTCATCCGACATCCGTACTGTTCAACGGCTACTTGGTAATCGATTGGGGCTTTTCACCAATCGATTCAGGAAGTAGAGAAGACCGTTATAAGCGGGCAACCAAGCACAAACGACACAATTGTTCCATTGTAATCTCTGCTAGGGTTTTGGTGCTCCAAGTTCTCTGCTTAAGCTCAAGTTCCCAACACATTCTTCAAGCAACCAAAGGAAGGAGAAGCAAGCCTATTGTGTAATCTCTCTTTCTCTTCTTCTTCCTTGTGTTGTTCTTTGTGAAAGCTCTCAAGGGTGTTGTAAAAGGGTTTCTCCACTCTCGGTGTTATTCCGAGAAGGAGGTTTGATAGTGAAATCTGCGATCACTGGTGTGGACCCTTGGATTAGTCACCTCAAGGAGGTGGAGACCAAGTAAATCTAAGTGTTAGCATTGGATTTGGTGTTGTGTGGCTTTTGATCTCTGCTTGGAAGAAGAAGACTTAACTGAAGCGAGCTATTCACCCCCCCTCTAGCTCTACCGATCCTCAACAAGTGGTATCAGAGCGAGGTTGCTTCGGAGGATTCACACCCAAAGAAGCAAGCGGTTGAGCTGCGAGGATGTCTTTGAAAGACGATCACAGCACTACACAACCACCTTACTATGAAGGGAACAACTTCGCATATTGGAAGAGTCGCATGGAAAATTATCTCTTGACTGAAATTGACAATTGGTTTTCGGTTACGGAGGGTTTTGTTGCGCCAACACAAGACGGAAAAATTCTGGAATCATCCAAATAGACGGCTGAGCAAAAGATGAAGGCGCAAGCAAATGCTAAAGCCACGGTAACTCTTCAATGTGGATTGAGCTCGGAACAACTAAACAAGGTTGGTCCATTCAAGAGTGCTAAAGAGTTGTGGGATAAGCTAATTGAGCTAAATGAAGGCACAAAAGATTCAAGAATTGCCAAAAGGGACCTTCTCATAAATCAATTGCAAAATTTTATAATGAAGGAAGGAGAAACCGTAAGTCAGTTACATGGAAGATTCAAGGAACTTTTAAATGGTCTTCATCCGGTTGGAGAATGTGTGGAAAATCGGGACCTCATTAGGTATGCGCTAAAATCCTTCCCAAGAAACTCCTTATGATCATCAATGGTTGATGCATATAAGGTTTCAAGGGATTTGTCAATTGTTAAGTTAGATGAACTATTTTGTGAACTAGAATTGCATGAACAAGCTAATATAAGTCATAAGGAGAAAGGTATAGCTTTGGTTGCAAGTGACAGAAGCAAGAAGAAAAATAAAGAGAAGAAGAAGGAGAAGAAGGAAGAATCCTCCTCATCCGAGTCCGAGCAAGATAGTGATAGTGATAGCGATGAGGAGCTATCATCAAGTGAAATGGCAAACTTTGTCTGGAAGATGATGAGACGATCTAGAAAGTTCAACAAGAAGGATGTCAAGAAGATGTTCCTTGATGATAAGAAAAAGGGTAAGTCTCAAGCTAAATCAAAAGCAAAGACTGATACAATTTGTTTTGAGTGCAGTAAAAAGGGTCATATCAAAGCCGATTGTCCTGAGCTAAAAAGAAAGGATGACAAGACAAAGAAAAAGAAGGCTTTGAAAGCTACATGGGATGATACTTCATCTAGTTCATCAGATGAAGAAATTGGGAGAAGGACTTCAAGACATGTGGCTCTCATGACCTTGAATGATGTTGAAAGTAGTGAAGATGAGGAAAATCATGAAGATGAAGTTGAGTCTTCAAGCGAGTCATCATCTAGTAAGGATGAGGTAACTTCTCCTAAATTAGATAAACTCTATGCTACTATTGCATGTTTGACAAATGTTTTATCTAGATCAAAAGTCAAAGTCAAAGAACTACAAACTAAGATGAAATCACTTGAAAATGATACTATGCCATGTGAAGCATGTACACATCATGAAATTGCAAATTCTAGAGGTGATGATCTTAAAAAGGAAAATGCATCATTGAAATTGCAAGTAGAGGGTCTTTGAAGTGCTTTGGAAAAATTTACCTCAAGCTCCAAATATTTGGACATGATATTAGGAAGCCAACGGGCAGTGTATAACAAGGCAGGATTAGGATATAAACCAAAGGATAAGGAAGTTAACTTTATGTCCTTTGTTAGTAGAAATCATGTTTCAAAAGTGAAAACTGTTCAAGCTTGGGTACCCAAGCAATTTGTTATAGATGCTATTGGACCCAACATTTGGGTACCAAAACATTTAGTTCATCGCATTTGAACAGGCATGCGTTGAGGGGGAGCATCCAACAACATGGTTCATTGATAGTGAATGCTCTAGGCACATGACGGGAGACTCATCAAAATTTTCATCACTCAAAAACAAAAATAAAGGTACCGTTTCCTTTGGTAATAGTGGTGAATTGAAAGTTATTGGAATAGGCGATATTAAAATTTCTGAACAATTTATAATTAGGAATGTTTTATTAGTAAAAGGTATGGTTTTCAATTTATTAAGTGTTAGTCAACTATGTGACTCGGGATATAGAGTTGAGTTTGACTCATCTCAATGTCTAATTAAACATAGTTAACTAAATACTATCATGCTTATTGGCCATAGAAAGGAAAACATTTATCAAATTGAACTATTTGGTACTACTAATGTGTTTGCTAAGTGTTTCATGTCTAAAGAGGAAGAGACTTGGCTTTGACATCGGAGACTTGCTCACACCAACATGAGACACATCAAGAGACTATCAAAGGATGAGTTGGTGCAAGGATTGCCAAAATTGAAGTTTCAAAAGGATAAATTATGTGATGCATGTCAAATGGGTAAGCAAACCAAGGCTATCCACAAAGGTAAAATGAACTTAAGTACGTCTACAACATTGTAATTATTGCATATGGATTTGTTTGATAGTAGCAAGCATGTTTCCTTGAACGATAGTAGATATTGTTTAGTTGTGATAGATGACTTCACTAGATACACTTGGGTGTTTTTCTTAAAGCATAAGGATTATACCTTAGAAACTTTGATTGCTTTTTGTAAAAGAGTAGAAAATGAGACAAATTTGAAAATCAATAGATTAAGAAGTGATCATGGAGGTGAATTTGAAAATGAAAGATTTGCAAATTTTTACTCCCAAAATGGATATAAGCATGAATTCTCTACCCCTAGGACACCACAACAAAATGGGGTAGTTGAGAGAAAGAATAGAGTTTTACAAGAGGCCGCTAGGAGTATGTTATATGAATATTCACTCCATAGTTATCTATGGGCCGAAGCAATTAATACGGCATGTTATGTCCAAAATAGGACTTTAATACATAGATTTTTGAACAAAACACCTCATGAGTTGTGGTAGTTGGTGCAATCTTGGTTAGGTCAGGGTTGGCCTAGTTTGACTTAGCTCGGGTGAGCTTAGGTTTGGTAAGCTTGGTAAGCTTACAGTTGGATGTTTCGATGTTTGATAATGATGTTTGAATGTCATATGATGTTTGAATATCGTATGATGTCTAGTGGGACTAGGCACACCTAGTGGGACTAGGTGAAGTCCAGGTGGATCGGGGAGATCGCACGCTGGCATAGGAAAAGACCTAGTGGGACTAGGCACACTTAGTGGGACTAGGTGAAGTCCAGGTGGATCGGGGAGATCGCACGCTGGCATGGTAAAACACCTAGTGGGACTAGGCACACCTAGTGGGACTAGGTGAAGTCCAGGTGGATCGGGAAGATCGCACGCTGGCATGGTAAAAGACCTAGTGGGACTAGGCACACCTAGTGGGACTAGGTGAACTCCAAATGGATCGGAGAGATCATATGCTGGCAAGGTGGAAGTCTACCGAGAGAGTAGACTTGACTCGAGGGTTAGGCAAACCTGGTGGGGAATCAGGTTAAGTCCTAGTTGGGAACTAGGCAGAAGAAATCCAAGTTGGTCAAAGGGGTTGACCGGACATTTGGTAGGGAACCCTAGACTTGTGAGCACAAGTTAGGTCGAACGTAATCGATTAGGGAATCGATTAAGAGAGGTTGTGGCGAGAACAGAAGGTGGCTGAATCGATTGGGTAATCGATTCAGACTTCCCTTAATCGATTGGTCAATCGATTAAGGTGTCTCTTGATCGATTGGGGTAATCGATCACTGAGGTTTGCGTTAGAGAATAGATAGGCTCTGAATCGATTGGGTAATCGATTCAGGGCTCTCGTAATCGATTGGCTAATCGATTACAGTTCGAAAACTAGCCGTTGAACGACTAAGTGTGACGTGGTAATCGATTGGCTAATCGATTCAGAAACCCTAGGCATCGGGTATAAGGGTCTTCGCGCAGGTTTGGAGCAAAACTCTCTTCTTCCTCCTTCCACGCCATTTCAAGAGAAGCTTTGGGGCTTAGTGTTGCTGCACTTCCAAAGTTCTAGAGGCGATCACAAGCTTGAAGATAGCAAGGAAAGCAAAGTGTGAGCTTATCATTGTAAATATTGTAAGATTTCATTTGTATTTGCTTTGGTTCTTGTTGTATCTTTGTGAAAACTTGTAAGAGGTGTCTCCACCTCAAGAAGGAGATCTTTCATAGTGTATGAGAGAGTGAGGAGAGTGGATCCTTGGATTAGTCACCCGGCCGGGGTGGATACCAAGTAAAATCCAACGTGTTAGCATTGCTTGAAGTCTTCCACCGCGACAAATCATCTACAAGCAAATCGGAGCTAATCACCCCCCCTCTAGCTCGTCTACCGGTCCCAACAAGTGGTATCAGAGCCATGTTGCTCTTATTTGGACTCATCACCAAGAGGGCAAGAGCTAGAGGAAGAAGAAGAAGTTGGAAGAGCCCCTAATTTCAAGAAGCTTTCTACAAAAGGGTTCAACTTCAAAAATGGAGCTTGGATACGACACCGAGCACCTCCACCATTCGACAAGACAAATTTCAATCTTTGGAAGTCAAAGATCGAAAATTACTTCATGATGGAGATAGATCAATGGTTTGCTCTAATGGAAGGTTTTGAAGCTCCAACAAGCTCAAAAGGAAAGCTTCTCAAGAAAAGCAAATGGAATGAGGAGCACATCAAGAGATGCGAAGCCAACGACAAAGTGACCAAGTTATTGGTCAATCTATTGCCAAGCACCGTCTTGAACAAAATTGGAGAATTCAAAGATGCCAAAGAGCTTTGGAGCAAATTGGCAATGCTTCATGAAGTTTCCTCCACTATACCGTATCAAGACAAATTCGAAGAGGGAAATTCATCAAGTGAAGAGGACTCGGAAGTTGAGAGATGCTCAACATCCGGGGAGGAAATTCAAGAAGAAGCATCGGCCAACAAAGAAAAGGAAGAAGTCTCCACCTCTAGGATTGAGGGGGAGCAAAGGTCATTGACTCCGGAAAAAGAAGAAGTATCTACCTCCGGATCAAGTGAAGAGTCATGCAATACCCCTACAAGCAAAGGTATAAGAATTTCAATTTGTAAAAATAAAGATCATATCATTTGCTTTGAGTGTAGGGAAAAAGGGCACTATAAGAGTAAGTGCCTAAAATTGGTCAAGAAGAAGGTGCTAGTGACACCCAAGACCAATGAGAAGCCAAAGGAGGTCGGCCCCGTGACAAAGAAGGATAAGAAACACATTGTGTGCTTCTCATGTAAAGAAAAGGGGCATTATCGAAATCAATATCCAAAGGGGAAGAATCCGACCAAGGCAAAAAGGGAGCTCAAATCAAGGGAGAGCCTCCAAGAACAAGACTAAGGTACCACTAGGAAATGGTACTCACTTAAATCATGATAATACGCATGCTAGAAATTATTATCATTTTAATGCTATTTATCATGAAAATAGGAGGTATGAAAAACCTAAGGAAAAATATAGAGCCTTCCATGCTAGGTCTACCACATCTAAGGATAGAGAAGATGTTAGATCATTTAAGGATAGACCTACCCAAAACATGTCCAAGAAAAACAATCACCAAGGCTATACTAGAAAACCAAGCCTTGAGGAAGTAATGATTGAAAATCAAGTTTTGAGGTCAAAACTTGATAAATTGGAAAAATCCCTTAAGAAAATAGAAAATCTATTTAAGGGATCAAAAATTCAAAATCTAGATTTAGGAAAACAAGTACCCTCTAGGAGCAAGAAAGGTTTGGGATACAAACCTAAAGCCAAGAGTGATGGTCCATCCTATCATAGAGTTCCATATAGGTATGGAACTCAATCTAGGTCTAGGAGTCAAGTCAAGGCCACAAGGGAAGTCATCCCTAGAGTTGACCAAGACAAGACCAATATGACTAAGGCTTCAGAGAAGCCTAGAAAAGTCATTAAGAAGGTATCAAGGGAAGTTATCCCTAGTGAATACCTAGAACACCCAAGGAGCACTAATAGGTTTTGGGTTCCTAAGAGTGTGTTCGCCACACCCTAGATAGGTCTAGGGAGTGTCAACTCAAATGGGAAGGGTAGTTAACCTAACCATGATGATGTTGGCACTTTGGGACATTTTCAAGGAATTACTATTCTTTGAAAATAAAGAAGTAAATTGTTTACTCTAGGAAGAGTAAGATTTGTGCCAAACTATATTTTTGAAAGATTGAACTTAATAAAAGTTGGCACAACTATGTTAGAATCCAAAGATAGGCCAAGTTGGGAGTTTTGACATTATCTTGGAAATTAGGGGCAATGTTAGGATTATCAATGGCTTAGCGATGAGTTATTGATACTTAGATAGGAAATCTAGGTATTTTCTTTTATGCTTTTATGCCATGTTGTGTATGCCCTATCACATGCCATGACATCATAGTCCATCATTCATATTTTATTATGAAAATATTACATGTCATGTCATACATGCATCATCTAGCTATAATTTCTTTTGAAAATCCTCATATGATGCATGTCATAGTCATCATCATGTATTAAGTCAATTTTTGTTGAAATTAAGGACATTGACATTAATTGACATCCTAGGTGGATGATCAAAGTTTATAATGCCTAGGTAGAAATGTATGAACCCTTAGTTTAGGGAGAACATGACTTTCACATCTCACTAAGACCATAAGTTGACTTGTATGTGTTTGGAGACACATTAGATACAAGTGAGGTGTTGGGAAGATGAACAAAACTCAAGGTGTTGATAAAGTGCATCTAATTGAGTTTTAGATTCATCAAAACAAGAATATAAATGAACTCCAATCATTGGGAAAGCTAATGTACAAATCATGTGCATTTAGCCCAAGGAACATGGTTGGAAATTGCTTTTGAAATCTATTTCAAAACTATTTTGGAAAACCTTGGTGAAGACTATCTTTTGATAGCACTCATCATTGATGAATTGGATACAAACTAGAGTGAAACATTGAAATATTTCAATGGTTTCCAATTTTGTGTCAATCTTTGGAAATAAAGGTTATTTTCATAGAAAACTATTTTTCCATGATAGTATATGTCACAAATAATGTCTACACAAAATTTTAGGATTTTTCAAATTTTGTAGAATTATTTAGGAGTTTCTGAAATTCGAATCTGAAATTGTTTTCAGAAATCAGAAACTCCCAATCGATCGGGTGATCGATTGGAACAGTAGTCAATTGATTGGTCAATCGATTGGTAGACCTTTTTGCGAGCACAGAAGCTCGCGTAATCGATCCTTTGATCGATTACAGTCAGCCGTAATCGATCAGTTGATCGATTAAGGCTAGTGTAATCGATTGGTTCCCAACACCAATCGATTGGTGAGACTGAAATTGTCTAGTTTCAGTCAGATAACCCATTTTTGAGTAACCTAACAATCCCTAGACCCTTGAATTACTTTCATAAGTATATTTGGGTAAATTTCATTGTGAAATCAAAAAGGGATATGTTTTTGGTTAGGGTTAAGGAGAGATTTTGATTCAAGTTTTGATTCTCAAAATCTCAAAGACCTCAAGTTGAGATTCCCTAAAATTTTAGGTACTCTCAAGTCATTGTTGGTGCAATAATAGAGGTTTAGAGCATGTTTTGAGGGGGAGGTCTTCCTTAAAAGCATGTGTTTGAATTTTTTTAAATTTTGGGATAAGTGAAAGAATGAAGATTGGATATCTTCATTATGATGAATGCTCAAGGATGAGCATGGGTTCAAATGGAATGTATGGGAGTTTCATTTGGCATGCCTTTGACCACATAGACTCTCGGGGAGTGTTTTTGATGTGTGTCAAAGGAGGAGAGATTGAAAGGCTAATAGGGATTAGTCTTTCTCAAACATATTGTCAAACATCAAAAAGGGGGAGATTGTTGGTGTAATCTTGGTTAGGTCATGGTTGACCTAGTTTGACTTAGCTCGGGTGAGCTTAGGTCTGGTAAGCTTGGTAAGCTTACGGTTGGATATTTCGATGTTTGATAATGATGTTTGAATATCATATGATGTTTGAATATCGTATGATGTCTAGTGGGACTAGGCACACCTAGTGGGACTAGGTGAAGTCCAGGTGGATCGGGGAGATCGCACGCTGGCATAGGAAAAGACCTAGTGGGACTAGGCACACCTAGTGGGACTAGGTGAAGTCCAGGTGGATCGGGGAGATCGCACGCTGGCATGGTAAAACACCTAGTGGGACTAGGCACACCTAGTGGGACTAGGCACACCTAGTGGGACTAGGTGAAGTCCAGGTGGATCGGGAAGATAGCACGCTGGCATGGTAAAAGACCTAGTGGGACTAGGCACACCTAGTGGGACTAGGTGAAGTCCAGATGGATCGGAGAGATCATATGCTGACAAGATGGAAGTCTACCGAGAGAGTAGACTTGACTCGAGGGTTAGGCAAACCTGGTGGGGAATCAGGTTAAGTCCTAGTTGGGAACTAGGCAGAAGAAATCCAAGTTGGTCAAAGGGGTTGACCGGACACTTGGTAGGGAACCCTATGTTGGATCGAGAGATGCGAGAGAGGGGGGGGTGAATGTCGCAAATCGTTCGGATTTAAAAACAGCGAATGCGCAGCGGAAATAAGACACACAAAACAATGCAAACACAGTAGGTTTACTTGGTTCGGAGCCTGGGTCGACTCCTACTCCAAGGCCCACGGTTGTTGACCGTTTTCTGCGGGCAATTCTATAAGTTCGTAAAAGTTTACAAGAAAGATTATAACAATAACAGTTTAGTAAACTTTAAATACAGCTCTTCGTTACCGACGTCCGGTGTAGATCGAAGTTTCGGAGCAGCGGGACGTCGTCAGCTCGAGTTGGAAGATTTCTGGAGCGTGTCGCGGAAGCAGAAGAGCGCAGAAGTGTCGCAGTAATTGATGCTCTGAAGAAGGAGGTCGAGGGCCCTTTTTATAGGGCCTGGGGGCGCCCTGGTCGACGGGGGCGCCCCCCCACGTGGCGCTTGATCCCCAAAAGGCGCGGTCAAGGGTTTATCCCTAAGAACTCGGGATAACCCTTTGACGGGGGCGCCCTGGACGCTGGGGGTGCCCTGGTTGACTCGGCCAGCTCTTATCCGCAGCGCTAGGTCTCCTCGGCAAGTCTGGCTGGGGGCGCCCGGGACAGCGGGGGCGCCCTGTGCGTGTAGCGCAGACGCGGCAGAGTTGGTTTGCAATTAGGGCGCCCTCAGAATGTACTGTCGAGGTTCTTCTAGTTGTGTTGTGTTTTGTGTTCACCTTGGGGGCGCCCGGGACACTCCGGGCGCCCTGGTCAGCGATCGCCTCTTTCCTTTGAGGCATTCTGAGCTGCAGACACACGTTCCTTTGGTCCTGCATCCAGGGTTAGTCCAAAACACAATAAACCAATAACATAATGAATTATACAGCCTTGGCTGTCTTGGTTCTGACTTTGGTCTCCAAAATGGAGCCCTAGGTCGAACCGACGCCTAATGTTCCCTCAAGGGGAACGCGTCCTCACCTACTCCTCTCGGGAGAATTTACCTGGTGCCAACCGGATCCTCCAGTTGGACTTTTGCCCGGCAGTCCTTCGCCAGGTCTTGAGTTGCCAAGCTGCCCTTCGCTTGGTGCCTAGCAGCCCTTCGCTAGGGCTTGGATGCTGGCAGTCCTTCGCCAGTTGCCTAGCAGTCCTTCGCTAGGGCTTGGATACTGGCAGTCCTTCGCCAGGTGCCTAGCAGTCCTTCGCTAGGGCTTGGATACTGGCAGTCCTTCGCCAGGTGCCTAGCAGTCCTTCGCTAGGGCTTGGATACTGGCAGTCCTTCGCCAGGTGCCTAGCAGTCCTTCGCTAGGGCTTTTTCTGCACACTCAGTGAACAACGTTAGATCACAGATAAACTTAACTTTGAATCCTTTGCCAATATCAAAACCAGGTTCGATATGGTGCTTCCTGCACCAACACCCTAGACTTGTGAGCACAAGTTAGGTCGAACGTAATCGATTAGGGAATCGATTAAGAGAGGTTGTGGCGAGAACAGAAGGTGGCTGAATCGATTGGGTAATCGATTCAGACTTCCCTTAATCGATTGGTCAATCGATTAAGGTGTCTCTTGATCGATTGGGGTAATCGATCACTGAGGTTTGCGCAAGAGAACAGATAGGCTCTGAATCGATTGGGTAATCGATTCAGGGCTCTCGTAATCGATTGGCTAATCGATTACGGTTCGAAAACTAGCCGTTGAACGGCTAAGTGTGACGTGGTAATCGATTGGCTAATCGATTCAGAAACCCTAGGCATCGGGTATAAAGGTCTTCGCGCAGGTTTGGAGCAAAACTCTCTTCTTCCTCCTTCCACGCCATTTCAAGAGAAGCTTTGGGGCTTAGTGTTGCTGCACTTCCAAAGTTCTAGAGGCGATCACAAGCTTGAAGATAGCAAGGAAAGCAAAGTGTGAGCTTATCATTGTAAATATTGTAAGATTTCATTTGTATTTGCTTTGGTTCTTGTTGTATCTTTGTGAAAACTTGTAAGAGGTGTCTCCACCTCAAGAAGGAGATCTTTCATAGTGTATGAGAGAGTGAAGAGAGTGGATCCTTGGATTAGTCACCCGGCCGGGGTGGATACCAAGTAAAATCCAACGTGTTAGCATTGCTTGAAGTCTTCCGCCGCGACAAATCATCTACAAGCAAATCGGAGCTAATCACCCCCCTCTAGCTCGTCTACCGGTCCCAACAGTGGTTTGGTAAACCTCCTACAATAAAACATCTTAGAGTGTTTGGATGTAAAGTATATATTTTAAACACCAAAGATCACTTAGGAAAATTTTCTGCCAAGGCGGATGAAGGTATTCTTGTAGGGTATTCCACTCATAGCAAAACCTATAGAGTTTACAATAAGAGGTCCAAAATAGTCGAAGAGTCTCTAAATGTGGTTTTTGAAGAAAATCCAAGCTCAAGTTTAAATAAAGCAATAGAGGAGGAAGTACAATTTGAATTGGAGAAATTGACATTAGAGGAGGAAAATAATCTTGAGAAAGAAGAGAGTGAAACGGAAGGTATTGTTGAGTTACCACTTGAGAATGTAATCACTACAACTCAAGAACCACGACTCACAAGGACAAGTGCAAACCATCCTTTGGAGCAAGTAGTGGGTGACATTACACATGGGGGACGAACTCGATCGTATTTTCGAAACGAAGGGAGTGAAGTAGCTCTAATTTCACAAATTGAGCCAAATGCCGTAAGTGATGCGTTGCTTGATCCCGATTGGATTTTAGCAATGCAAGATGAGTTGTCTCAATTTGAGAGAAGTCAAGTTTGGGAGTTAGTTCCTAGAACCACAGGAAAATCAATTATTGATACAAAATGGGTTTTTAGGAACAAACTTGACGATAAAGGAATGGTTATGAGGAATAAAGCTAGATTGGTCGCTAGAGGTTTTAATCAAGTCGAAGGATTAGACTATGATGAAACCTATGCACCGGTAGCCCGGTTAGAGTCTATTAGGATGATGTTGGCATTTGCCGCTCATAAAGGATTTAAGTTGTATCAAATGGATGTAAAATCAACATTTTTAAATGATTTTATCAAAGAAGAAGTATATGTTGAGCAACCTCCGGGATTTGAAGATTTAGAATTTCCAAACCATGTATACAAGCTTAAGAAGGCATTGTATGGACTAAAACAAACACCTCGTTCTTGGTATGAAAGATTGTCTACATTCTTAGTGTCAAAAGGATTTCATAGAGGAAAAATTGATCCTACATTATTTTTGAAGACTAGTGGGGAAGATATCTTTGTGGCCCAAGTCTATGTAGATGACATTATTTGTGGATCCACAAACAAAGACTATCTAAATGAATTCATAAATCACATGGAAAGTGAATTTGAAATGAGTTTAGTTGGTGAATTGACATTTTTCTTAGGTTTACAAATCAAACAAACAAAAGATGACATATATATACATCAATCCAAATATGTAAAGGAAATCATTAAGAAATTTGGAATGGAGAGTGCCAAAGAAATATCTACCCCTATGGCAACTAACACTAAGTTAGACAATGATGTTGAAGGTAAAGAAGTTGATTCCAAAATGTATCGTAGTGCCATAGGTAGTCTCCTCTATCTCACGGCTAGTAGACCCGACATATTGTTTGTCGTGGGTATGTGTGCAAGGTATCAAGCTTGTGCCAAGGAATCACATCTATGTGCAATCAAACGAATCCTTTGCTATCTTAGAGGGACTCAAAGGGTGGGTTTGTTGTACCCTAGAACCGAAACGTTTGATCTTGTAGGATACTCCGATTCGGATTATGCCGGATGTAAATTGGATTGGAAAAGCACTAGTGGTGGATGCCAATTTTTGGGGTCTTCCTTGGTGAGTTGGTCAAATAGAAAACAACATTGTGTAGCACTCTCCACAACCGAAGCCGAATATATAGATATGGGTGAATGTGTGTCACAATTATTATGGATGACTCATACCTTGGAAGATTATAAACTCATCTATAAAAATGTGCAAGTTCTTTGTGACAATGTGAGTACCATAAACTTGACAAAAAACCCGGTTCATCATTCACGAACCAAGCACATTGAGATTAAACATCATTTTATTCGAGATCATGTATCTAGTGGGGATATTGTTCTTAAATATGTTGAGTCAAAATCAAATCTTGCGGATCTTTTCACCAAACCTCTTCCGGAATCTGAATTTAGTTACTTGCGAAAGAATTAGGAATGTGCCATATTGAATAATCCTCCATGATTACTTGATGATACTCAACTCACTTGCATCTCACAAGAACATAGAACTTCCCTTGCTTGTGTCTTTCTAGATGGGAGTGAGATGTTAGGGTTCATTCTCTTGTTCATAATACTTGTTATGATGTATTACTTTGAGCAAGAAGATGAAAAATTCACCATAAATCATTTACTTGACCAATCATGGGGAAGACTAGTACGCCATTAATGTGTACTTAGTCCGAAGATCATGATTGGATATTTTAAAGAAAGAAACCAATATCCAAGTCCTTGGAGACCATGTGCTCTTGCTTGAACTCTTAGGAATTTGAGGATGCCACGATTGAGTACCTTTTTTTGCCATGTATCATTCCAATCGATTGATTTTAGTTATCAATCGATTGGTGGGTCTGCATCTGTCGGCAGAACCCCTCTGAATCGATTCCCTAATCTATTCGAGCATTTTATCTCGGGCACAGAATGCTTCTTAATCGATCATTGGATCGATTAAGACAGGTCGAGTCGATCGGTTAATCGATTACGTACTCTCGTAATCGATCAGTCAATCGATTACACACTCCTGTGATCGATCATATGGATCGACTCAACAAGGCCGTAATCGATTACCCAATCGATTACGGCCATTAAAGTGCTCCACCTAACCTGTCCTGTCACTCGCCTCTTGCCCTAAAAACGCCAACCATCCCGAAATTTCCCGCATCTCTCTCCCGCGTGCTCCCAATCTAAAACCCTAGCGTTTCTTTCCTTCCTCCGTTGCTGCCCACCTCGTCTCTCGACGCTCGGTCAGGCGCCTCTCGCGACTCACAGGCGCTCGGAGCTTTTGTGTGTGGCTTCTTCATCCCCTTCCAGTTTCCTTCTCTTCACCAATGGCGCCAATGTAAACCCTAACCTTACTTCCTCTTCTTTTCCTTACTCATTTGTCTTGGGTTTTGGCTAATCCATTTTTATCTGTTTTCTTGTGTTGCATTGTCTTCCATCCATTGCATGCATTTCACATTTCATCTTGTGCATCTCTTACCCTAACCCTAAAATCCTGATTACCTGTCCGTGTGTCTTCCATTGCCTTCACCTATTGGGTGTCATTTGGTTGTCCTCATAGGAAGAAATCAAGGGTAGATGACAAGGGTGCCGGGTCTTCTCGCCCTCAACCCCCTACGGATGCCTGTTTTCCGAATGCCGCTTATCAAAAGGCATTTGGTAAACATGTGTTCAAACTAATTGCCCCTAGATCACTTGACCGACAATACTTTCATGATCATTGTTTCACGGTGTTTAAGATAATTGAAACCTATAAACTTGAGTCTATTGTCTATTGTGAACAAGGGGTCAATAAGGGTTGCTTTCCGAGTTCTACAACAACCTACACACCACGGATGGTGTACATTATAAAACTCGGGTAGCCAAACAGAATTTAGATTTTGGTTATACGGCTCTTGAGGAGGTCCTCCAGTGTCGTCCCTCTACCAATAGCTTTGTCTTCTTTCCTACACTTCCTGAGCTTCTACCTCCGTCATTTGAGGATATTTCCATAGACTCGATGTATCAACATTTCTTTCATCGTCCGCGTCCAGATGACCCTTATGCCAATCTTACCATTTTTCCTGCTCTTGAGCTCTTCGCTATCGATTATGCCCTTTATAAGGTCGTAATAAACTGTCTTTTGCCTATTGTGTCTCGGGCCTTAGTGACCGTTAGACCCTCTCAGTTTTTCTTGACCTATGCTCTTCAACGGGGTCTTGATGTCAATATTCCCCTGAACATATTTCATTCCATTGTCCATTTCACTCAGCCTGTGCATGGTACCATTCATATGCCTTTTGGCCATATCATTTCAGACTGGCTTGCCTCTATGCGGATTGACGTCTCCCGGGGGAAGGTGGAGCCCATGACCGTCAAATACTCCCGGATTTCAGCACGTTCCTTCTCCAAGTCTGGGATGATGGGCGAGTTTGGCGCCATTAGATGGATTGACGGTCGGCAGGTCGGGGAGGGACCGCGAGCACGACCTGGACCTGGACCCGCTGCTGCAGCTGCTCCTGAGGATGACGAGGAGGAGGACCTTCGAGCTAGGGTCCTTGCTTTTGAGGAGAACATCGACACCCGTCTTGAGGAGATGCGGTTGGAGGGTGACATGCGTCACTTGGAGGTGCAGACACGCCTCACATCCATTGAGCGCACTCAGCTGGAGGTGCGCGATATGCTTTGCTCCTGGATGCGCGGCCAGCGTCCTCCTCCACCGTCTTCTGATGCTCCACCTTCGGAGGGTGGCACCACTTCGGGAGGTTCTGGCCTTCCCGATGTTGAGGAGATCCCGGCTGCGGATCTTGCTTCTGCCCTCGTCGAGTTCTTCTTTCAGCCATGATTTATGTGTTCTTGTCTTAGTTGGTTGTTTTTGTTGTTATGTACTTTGTCTATGGATATTGTCACAATTTGATGGTGGTATGTTTTGTTCCCATCTTATGCTTTATATGATTTGCGTGTGCGTGTGCTACTGGTTTGTTTTACTTGTATGTTGCTAGTTGCGATTTTCTATCTTGTATGTTGCTTCCATTGAGGGGGAGCTCTTTTCTGTTTCTTTGTCATTTTTGATATTTGGCAAAGGGGGAGACTTACAGATATTTAAGTTTATATTCATAATTATGCTTGAAATGACTTTACTATATGCTTATTGAATTAATATCGCTGATATTATGTTGAAAGTTAGCTTAAACTTAAATAGATTGTCAAACATCAAAAAGGGGGAGATTGTAGATGCAATCATGCCCTAGATGAGAAGTTTCGATGATTGACAGTTATTTAAGTTTAAGCTAATACATTAGATCTAACATTGAGATTTAGTGTGCAGTAATGCAAGAAGTCCAAGGAATAGTCGGGGATTGAA
Source organism: Boesenbergia rotunda (assembly GCA_024364735.1). Taxonomy (NCBI): domain Eukaryota; kingdom Viridiplantae; phylum Streptophyta; class Magnoliopsida; order Zingiberales; family Zingiberaceae; genus Boesenbergia; species Boesenbergia rotunda. Next base: position 146,399 of record JAGFNQ010005826.1, read on the forward strand.
TTCTTGGCATGAAGACCCGGAGTTGAGGAAGCTCCAGGCGAGAAGTCCAAGAGATGGTCGGGGACGGAACTCTTGGCATGAAGACCCGGAGCTAGGGAGGCTCCAGGCGTGAAGTCCAGGAAACGAGAGGTTTCGCTGGCACAAGGTAATCGGATCCATTGGAAGGTCTTCAATCGATCTAGGTGTGAACTCCAGGCGTGAAGTCCAGAGTTGAGCGTATCAATCGATCAGGCAATCGATTGGAAGATGACTAATCGATTGGTGAATCGATTCAGGCTGATTCTGTGCGGAAACAGAAGGTTCTGTAATCGATTACGAGTGATTCTGTCCGCAAATAGAATGCTCCGTAATCGATCCTTCAATCGATTCAGAAGCCCTGTAATCGATTGGTAAATCGATTACAAGCTATTCGGTGCGCAGACAGAACACTCCGTAATCGATCATGCAATCGATTCAGGATGCTAATCGATCAGCCAATCGATTCAAGTTCAAATGGCGTAATCCCAGCCATTCATCCACATCCGTACTGTTCAACGACTACTTGGTAATCGATTGGGGCTTTTCACCAATCGATTCAGGAAGCAGAGAAGACCGTTATAAGCGGGCAACCAAGCACAAACGACACAACTGCTCCATTGTAATCTCTGCTAGGGTTTTGGTGCTTCAAGTTCTCTGCTCAAGCTCAAGTTCCCAACACATTCTTCAAGCAACCAAAGGAAGGAGAAGCAAGCCTATTGTGTAATCTCTCTTTCTCTGCTTCTTCCTTGTGTTGTTCTTTGTGAAAGCTCTCAATGGTGTTGTAAAAGGGTTTCTCCACCCTCGGTGTTGTTCCGAGAAGGAAGTTTGATAGTGAAATCTGCGATCGCTGGTATGGACCCTTGGATTAGTCACCTCAAGGAGTTGGAGACCAAGTAAATCTAAGTGTTAGCATTGGATTTGGTGGTGTGTGGCTTTTGATCTCTGCTTGGAAGAAGAAGACTTAACTGAAGCGAGCTATTCACCCCCCCCCCCCCCTCTAGCTCTACCGATCCTCAACAATTGAGACGCTTGTGGAGAGGTTTCTCCACCGAGAAGGAGGCGCTGTTATATCCGGGTTCACCGGGGCTTGATCTGCCGACGATCAAGGGATCACCCACCTCACGGGCACGCCAAGGAGTAGGGGCAAGTTATCCCCGAACCTTGTACATCGCGGTGTTAGCGTCGATTTGGGTTGCTTTCTTTCTTTGTATTGTTCTTTCTGTGTTTGTTTCCGCTGCTGCTATCTCAAGATGAACATCAACACATGGTTCGCTGTGAAGGAGGGTTTCTCTCCTCCAAAGGATGTTGAGGGAAAAGATCTAGACTTCTCAATGTGGTCGGCTGAGCAAACTCGCAAGGGGGAAGCCGATGCCAAAGTCGTGGTCACCTTGTAATGCGGGATGACCAAGGAAGAGTTGATCAAGGTGGTCCTTTTATAAGTGCTAAAGATCTTTGGAGCAAGCTCATTGAACACCATGAAGACACTCAAGATACCCGGAGTGCCAAGAAGGACCTCCTTCTCAGCCAACTTCAAAACCATTCCATGGAAGAGAATGAAAATGTGAGTGAACTCCATGGAAGATTCAAAGAGATCCTCAACGGACTACACTCCATCAGTGAAAAGGTAGAAAACCGAGATCTTGTAAGGTATATCCTCAAATCTTTCCCTAGGAATACTTTGTGGTCATCCATGGTGGATGCCTACAAGGTATCTAAGGACCTTTCAATTATTAAGTTAGAAGATCTATTTTGTGAAATGGAACTACATGAGATCTCTAACCAAAGCCCAAAGGAGAAAGGGTTGGCTTTTGTGGCAGGTGACCGAAGGAAGAAGAAGGAGAAGAAGAAAGAAATGGAGAATACCCATCACTTTGCTTTCATGGCATAGAGGAGTCAAACAAGGAGAGTGAAGACGATGCGAGTAGCTCCTCAACCGCGCCTTCATCATCTTCGGATGATGAAGAGGTAATCTCTCCGAAATTAGATAAATGCTATAGAACAATAGCTTACTTGACAAACATGCTGAAAAAGTCTAAGAACAAGGTTAAGTCATTAAGATTAGAAGTAGAAGAATTGAAATCCTCTAAGGTTGAGGATATTAATGATTTTCATAATGAGTCCCTTGAGAGTGAAAATAAGATCTTGAGGAGCGAAATTGAAAACCTCAAGAATATTCTTGAGAAGTTTTCAACTAGCTCCAAAACTTTAGACATGATACTAAATTCACAAAAGCGGTTTATAACAAGGTTGGTTTGGGATATCAACCTAAAGAATCAAGTTCCATCTCAATTTTGGCAAAAAATCATGTCTATTATATTTGTCTTTCCTTATTTCTAATCTTAACCCCAATTTGTCTATGGATTTGTTTGCTTGGGATGTTTTCTTGATACTATTTTGCCCGAGACGGACAAAGATTTAAGTGTGGGGGAGTGATTAGTGATTTGGAACCAATTTTTTATCAAGGATGCATTTCATGTAAAAAAAAAAATTGCCCAATTGAGTGGAGCTTGGCATGAAGAACAAATGAAGAATTCAGTTATGAATTGGAGATGAAATTGTTTTTCATAGCAATCCGGCTGAAGGAAATTTCTGTGAACTAGACAAGACGAAAGAAAAAAAAGAAAATGAAAAGAAATCAATGTGCCAAATTGAGTTGCAAGAAAGGGAAGTGGTCAAAGATTGAAAACAATTGAAGAATCTTGATTATCATTTGAAGATCCAAGGAGGTTTAACCTCAAGTTGAATTCGGTTAAGAATTTACAAATGGCACAGAAAAAAATAGAGAAAAGAAGTTGTGCCAAAAAGAGAAAAGAAAAAAATCTGCTATTGTGGGTAGGAAATGGATATGGATTAGTAACTTCCAAGGAAGAAGAGCATTCTCCACTATCATTTGATGCCAGATTTGTGATTCTAAATTGTAAGCTGACCAGATCTGATCAAGGTAGAGAATCTGTGCAGAATTTGAGCAAAAATCAGACAACATGGGATCAATGCAGAAAAAAATCTGTGCACACAAGACCTCCACTTGCAAGGCTGCTTAATTTGCAGCTGATAGAGCTGTTCGGCCACCCTGTTAGAAGATGATTGCAGCTGTCCTTTGCTGTAGGAATCAGAGCACACTTTGCTAGAAAAAAATTGCAGCTGTATAAGGTATGAAAAAAGGCTGAAAAGAAGCTAAAGGAGTGCTGAATCTGAGCTTGTAATGCTGAATCTGAGTTTTCCGAGTGCTGGAATCTGAAGACCATCTAAAAACAAGCTGAATTGGAGCCGAACCAAGCTGGAAAAATCTGAAACAAAGTGCAGTGAAGGCATTTCCGAAATCAGTGAAGGCAAGGGGCTGAAATTTAATGGGTTGATTTGAATTTTTGAGTGGAACACTTAAGGGTTCCACTATCATTTGATACAAGCACTCTTGATGTTAATTGTTGGAGAAATCAAAAGTTTTGCAAGATCTGAAGTTATATTATGGAAGCCGGAATCTGAGGGAACAAGAAAAAAAAAAGAGAACAAATGAGGAAGTGTGCCAACTTGTAAAGGAAGTGTATCAAGAGTGAGTTACAAGGGTTGTTGAGTGAAAATTTCATGTTGAGTATCTATTTCACTTGATATCATATGTTCTTTGATACAAAACTGAGTAGAAAAGAAAGAAGAGAAAGAAGAATGAAAAGAGAAAAGCAAAATTGGCACGAATAGGCAAAAATTGGCACAAGAGGTCAAGGAAGGATTTTTCATCCAAATCAAAAGAATTATTCAAATTGGACTCCATCAAACTTTGGAATTCACTAGGGGACTGATAAGAGGGCAAAGTATATTGGAAACATCCTTGAGCACTCAAGTCTCCCACGTTATCAATTTTTTCCATTTCCTTGATTTTTATTCCATTTCTTAACATTTCTATGTCTTTGATTTATTTTTATAGTTGTTGATCCTATTCATGATTAATGGAAGAGATTAGATAATAAGCAAGCCTATGGTAGTGCAAGAAGCATATGTGTTTGAGTGAGCTCCACTTCCATCATCAAGTTAGAACTTAAGGAGAGAGCCACCAAAATTTTCCTTGAAAGGCTAGTGATTTAAATTCATCTCAATGACTCATGATTGATGAAAAGGCTAAGTTGTTGATTTAAGGACAAGATACTAGTCTATTGAGCTTAGATTTTTGAGAATTGACAACCCTAGGTAATTTCTTTTCATTTGCTTCTAATTATGCTTAAGAAAATCTAGGGGATACATACTTAGTGTTTTCGCGAGACGCTCAAGGTTAAGTGTGGGGGAGTTGATAAGCACCATTTTATTGATTATTTTAATTGCTAAAATCCATGTTTGACCCATGTTTTCATTGCTTAATTATGATTTTACCCTAGGTTTTGGAACTTTATCTTATTTTGGACTTAATTGCAAAATTACACAATTTTTGGATTATTTGGCCACTAATTTTCTGATATATTTTTGTAGGCATCAAAGGTTCAAGGACCTAGGGCATACTGGGTCAAACTTGAGTCGGATGTGAACCGGATCGAATTATCAAGCCTACAATTAATCCGAGCCGTCCAATTCAAAAGCGGCTAGATCTGAGCCATCCGGGACGATCTGAAGCAATCCGAGCTAGGGTTAGGGTTGATCAAGCTCTATGATCAAGATCTGAAGGTTTCATTCCAATCAGAGCTCAATCAACCATTGGATCAAGCAAGGAGGGCTCTAGAGCGTCCATTAACAGATAGAGTTGATCAGGACCATCCGTTGTACATCTGGAGGATCCGAGCTACCACGAGGCAGATCCTGACCCCAGATCATCATCATAAAAGTTTGGCTCCGATCAGATGAAGATCAGCCGTTGGATTGAGCTAAAGAAATCTGGACCGTCCACTGATATGTATTTAATCAGAAATCGCCCGCAGCCAAGCCTTGTCACGTCTCCGCCGTTCTTCATCTTCTTCGCGAGTTCTTAGCATTTTCTTCCATAGTTCTTCATCCAAGGGGCGCGACCACCTCCATCCTTCATCAGATCAAGTTCGAGGTCACTAGGGAGAGTAGTTTGTGGAGTTTTCAGCTTGGAATTGGGCAAGAACAGGGCTGTTGAGAGGTTTCCGCAGCCTTGTATTTGATAGCTTCAAACTCGGTTTTGTCGAGTTCTTCATCAATCCAAGCTATTCAGAGGGGTTCCCTGAAGTGTTCGGATCATTCCCGCACCTTCGTTTCACTCAGACATGACTGAATTGAAGAAATCGATTGGGATTTTCCTTCTTGAACAGTTTTGAGTTGGATTCGACTACCGATTCAGTTCCTTAGTGAATTGCTGAGCTTGCGGGTTCGAAGCCAGCTCTTGATTGACAATCAAGAAGACTTTGACCTAATGGAGTGATTGGGGGTTTAGATTTCTTAGTCAATTTTCTTTGTTTTAGCTGTAATTTTATTACTGCCACTTCATTTCTGCAATGTCTGAATTAGTTGCTGTAATTTACGTGTAAGGATTGTTTCTTTCCCAATTCGAGGCTAATCCTTGAGTGACAGCAAGGGTTTCTTGAGTTGAGAAGAGAGATTTAGTTTACTTAGTCAATTTTCATTGTGTTAGTGTAATTTTCGAATTCTGCCAACTCTGTCCTGTTTTCGTATCAGCCATTTAGTTTCCAATTTCGAATTTGTTTGATGCTTAATTAGGTTTAATTTGGCAAGTAGTTAGTTAGTAAACTTGTTCAGTGAACTTTAGTTTGAGATTTCAAATTATTTCCTGTCAAAATCCATGCGTATCAATGTATTTCTGCACATTAGTTTTAAGATGTTGCGTGCCAGATTTGAGTTCTGCAATTTTCAGTGGTAGCTTCCATAGTTTGTGCCAGGTGAATCTAGATCTTTTGCTTCGTGTATGAACATTAGGTGGTGCACTTACTCACTGTTGTTTACGTGCTTTTGAATTTGGATGCAATCTGAATTTCAGCCTGCAGGTTCTGTTTTCTGCAATTCACTTCTGCAGTTTCTGATTTTATTTTTTTTTTCCTTCCAGTTGTTTCTGAATTCCTGACTGAATTGGTCAGCTCCACTTCTGAAGTCTTCAGTTTATCTTCTAGCAAGTGTTCTCAATAAATTTTCAATGTTGTAATCTGATTTTCTTTTCTGAATTCCTGTCTGAATTGCTGCGTGCCAGATTTCCCTGCGTATCATTATTTCTGCAAATTCAGTTAGTTTTCTGCAATTCCTAATTTGCAGTGAAATCAAACTCAGCTTATTCATTCAGCTTTTGTAATTAAATGGATGCATGCATCCCTGCGTTTAGTTTTTGAAAGGCTGAATGTATTTCTGCAAGTCGACAATTGCAATTATGTTGCTGCAATGTCTTTGTAGCTGCATTTCCGCAAGAGAATCAAGTCAGCCTTATGCATTGAGTTGAGTCCAATTTAACATACCTTGTGGTGTACTTTGTGCTCGAATTCAGCTGGTATTCATTAGCTTCTGCATTCAGATCATTCATGAAACTCTGCAAACTGAATTCTGATGGTTTCTGAACATTTCTGCATTCATGGACAGTTTCTGCAATTTTGGTTTATGCTAAGTTATCTGAATTCTTTTTCCTAAGCATTGGTTTATGCTCCAATTCGGAAATTGTCCAATGAAAGCTATGCTCTTAGTATGAGATTCTTTTTGGTACATTAGCTTCCTTAATTTGGTATCAAGTTTGTTCACTTGCTTTCACTTTGTATCAAGTGAAATCATGGCACGATTTTTGTATCAATTTGGCTTTAGTTTGCTTGTATTTGGTTTGTCTCGAGTTTGATTTCATTGCTTCATTGATTGGCATTTGTTTTGCCTTTGAAATCAGAATCAGTTTCCTAAATTGATTAAGTGCTTTAGTTGATTCGGTTTCCATTGGTTGAGTCATTACTTGCCATCACATTGGTTGGTTTATTAGTTTGTCTTCATTCATTTTCATTGCCATTTTATTTCTGAATTGAACCCAAACCCAAATCTTTATTTGAAACCCGAAAATATACAAACGACACATAAATACAAGTTTGAATCAAGCACGACAACTAGCCCCGAGAAAAATACGACCTGTGGGCCCTATATTACATTTTCATACTTTTGATTGTAAAAGGGTTTCCAGCATTTTATTCATAAATATCTAAATTTGAGGCCCACATTCGTGACACATAGTTTGGGCCTGTCAAATTTTTGTCGCCGTTGCCAGGGAAGCAACTAGTTGATTTGTTAGATTTTTGCTTGTATGCCTTTGGACATATCATTTGGATCATTGGGTTCTATTTTATTTTGCTTTATCTTTTGTATACGGGTACTGCCATTTTTCTTGTTTGTTTTGTGACAGGGGTGCAGGTTCAAAATGTTTTCATCCACTTACCAGCAGCCGTGTCCACAGTTTCAGCAGAACCAACCATTCAATCAGCAACCAAATCAATTTTTTCAACCACAATGTCAACATTTTCAGAACGGGCAGCCGCCATTCCAGAGTTTTCAGCCCCAATTTGAGCAATCATTTCAACAATTTCAGCCCAATTTTCAGCAACCTTATCAACAAGATCAATTACCTTTTCAAGGAATTCAGCAAGGGTGTTTAAATAATCAGAATTTTCAGCAACCACCCTTCCATCAAGATCAACCAAACCAAAATTTTCAGCAACCTTTTGTAAGTTTTCAGCAAGGCAATAATCAATTTCAGCCTCAACCTCAGCCATGGCAGCAAGAATTTCAACCTATACAGAATTTTCAACAACCTTTTCAATATTCACAGCCATGCGATCCAAATTTTCAGTTTCAAAATCAGAATTTCCAGCCCACTCAATTTCAGTGTTCACAACCACAATTTCAACATTTTCAGCAAGATTTCCAGGGCTATCATTCTCAACAAGTTCAACCATCCTTTCAACCACAATTTCAACATTTTCAGCAAGATTTCCAGTTTCAAGGACAGAATTTTCAGCAAGACACTCAGAATTTTCAGCCCCTCCCATTTCAGCAGTTTAATCAAGGAGGCTTTGATGATCCTGATTGGAGTGAGGCTCAACAACAAAGGATGATGGAGATGTTGCAACAAGTTCAACAATTACAGCAGCAAAATTTCCAACAAGTCCTACAACAACAGCAAAGTTTACAACAACAACGTCAAGGCATCGAACAACGCCTTGCACAATTAGTTGATCAATGGAATCAAATACAAGCTCAAAGATTAGGACAATCAGATGAATCTATAGGTGTAGGGGATTGCACAGAGCCCCAGGAACCACCTATATTGATTGATGCATCAGAAAATTCAGAGGATAGGATTGAGAGTGTAGGGGATTGCACTGAGCCCCAAGAATCACCCATTCCTACTGATTTAGAGGCCTTGGAGGAAATTGATAGCAGAGCTTGTGATAACTTTGAATTAGATTCCAAAACTTTACAGGACCCTTCTCATCTTTTATTTTGTGATTATAGTCTTATTGATGGTCCTAATTTTTCTAATTTGGTTGATACAGGAATGGTTGAGAAAACATGCGTGGGAGATGATTCCATAGGTGTAGGGGATTGCACTAAGCCCCAGGGACCACCACAATTACCAGAAAGTGTAGGGACTTGCATGGTGGAAGCAAGAACCCAAGGATCACCTGTTTTAGTTGAGTGTCCACCAGAGCTTGAGGCTGAAGAGGAGCATGAACATGACCAGGAGGAGAACACGGATACATCTACTTTTGTAGAACCTCCAGGTATTTATCAGCACAATCAGGTAAATACTCCTCCTAATTTTTCTGAAAATTGCATAACAGTACCTCAAATTGATTTTATTGTTTGTGATATACTTAGGGATACATCTCTTGTAGAATTTGATTGTGAAAAATCCCTAGAGGTACCTAGTGTTGAATTTGTTGAAAATGAAGCATGTTGTACTACATCAGATGCCAATGCTGAGTGTGAAAATTTTTTAGAAGTGCCTAGTGTTGTTAATTGTTGTGATGAGTCTTTTGATATATCATATGCTGACAATAATTGTGAAAAATTCATTGAGGCACCTAAAATTGATTTTATTGTCTGTGATACATCGCTTGATACATCTTTGATGAAAAATAATTGTGAAATTTTTATTGAAGTGCCAAGGATTGATTTCATTATTTGTGATGAATTTCTGGATACAAATTTGGTAGGAAATAACTGTGAAAAATTTATTGAGACACCAAGCATTGATTTAATTGGACATGATGCAGATTTGGATTCATTTTATGCAGAGACTGATACTATTTTATTTCTTTCTGACCCTGCACGCTTGAGGAAGGTATTACATTGTTTTGCAGGGTCCAGAAGACTTCAGGAGTGGGTGCTCCAACTGAACAGACTTCAACCTCCTGGAAGTACTTCTAAAAGGCATAAAGAAGGAGGAGATGATTTTACTCTAATCCATAGCCCTCCATTCCTTCAATGGCTTTTGAACCTGAATCGCCTTCGGCCACCGGAGCATATATCTGCAAAGTTCAAGTGTGGGGGAGTCCTAATTCTCCCAGCCACCCAGACACCTCCACTACCAAGATGGAGGCTACTTCTGGATAGACTCCGTCCACCAGAGATAAAGGGGAGATTTTTCTTTCTCGTATTTTCTTTTATTGCATTTTTCACTGTTATGACTTCTAGAATTTTCTTTTAAGTTGAGTCCTTGCTAATAAATGCATGAGTAGAGTAGAATGCATAGGAGTCATTATAAATATTTTGTTATTTCTCTTAGCACGTTTTCTTCATATTTAGGAATAAATGTATCCCTTTAGGTTATCTCCATAGCATTTTAGAATCTCTTAGAAAATAAATTAAATTTGGTTGTTAAAACTTAAGGTTTGAGTTCATGGATGAATTCTTGGATGCTTGAGTACTACTTGGTTTTAAATTCTTAATTGAGGATTTGAGATGGATTATTTTTACCTAGTGAGATTAGCCTATTATTTGTGACACACATGTTATTGAACTCTAGAACTTGCTTAGGTTCTTTCAAAACCATATTTCAATGATTGGATCACATCTATAGAGACTAATCACCTTGTTTACCTTTCCATCTCAATTTTGGCAAAAAATCATGTCTATTATATTTGTCTTTCCTTATTTCTAATCTTAACCCCAATTTGTCTATGGATTTGTTTGCTTGGGATGTTTTCTTGATACTATTTTGCCCGAGACGGACAAAGATTTAAGTGTGGGGGAGTGATTAGTGATTTGGAACCAATTTTTTATCAAGGATGCATTTCATGTAAAAAAAAAATTGCCCAATTGAGTGGAGCTTGGCATGAAGAACAAATGAAGAATTCAGTTATGAATTGGAGATGAAATTGTTTTTCATAGCAATCCGGCTGAAGGAAATTTCTGTGAACTAGACAAGACGAAAGAAAAAAAAGAAAATGAAAAGAAATCAATGTGCCAAATTGAGTTGCAAGAAAGGGAAGTGGTCAAAGATTGAAAACAATTGAAGAATCTTGATTATCATTTGAAGATCCAAGGAGGTTTAACCTCAAGTTGAATTCGGTTAAGAATTTACAAATGGCACAGAAAAAAATAGAGAAAAGAAGTTGTGCCAAAAAGAGAAAAGAAAAAAATCTGCTATTGTGGGTAGGAAATGGATATGGATCAGTAACTTCCAAGGAAGAAGAGCATTCTCCACTATCATTTGATGCCAGATTTGTGATTCTAAATTGTAAGCTGACCAGATCTGATCAAGGTAGAGAATCTGTGCAGAATTTGAGCAAAAATCAGACAACATGGGATCAATGCAGAAAAAAATCTGTGCACACAAGACCTCCACTTGCAAGGCTGCTTAATTTGCAGCTGATAGAGCTGTTCGGCCACCCTGTTAGAAGATGATTGCAGCTGTCCTTTGCTGTAGGAATCAGAGCACACTTTGCTAGAAAAAAATTGCAGCTGTATAAGGTCTGAAAAAAGGCTGAAAAGAAGCTAAAGGAGTGCTGAATCTGAGCTTGTAATGCTGAATCTGAGTTTTCCGAGTGCTGGAATCTGAAGACCATCTGAAAACAAGCTGAATTGGAGCCGAACCAAGCTGGAAAAATCAAAAACAAAGTGCAGTGAAGGCATTTCCGAAATCAGTGAAGGCAAGGGGCTGAAATTTAATGGGTTGATTTGAATTTTTGAGTGGAACACTTAAGGGTTCCACTATCATTTGATACAAGCACTCTTGATGTTAATTGTTGGAGAAATCAGAAGTTTTGCAAGATCTGAAGTTATATTATGGAAGCCGGAATCTGAGGGAACAAGAAAAAAAAAAGAGAACAAATGAGGAAGTGCGCCAACTTGTAAAGGAAGTGTATCAAGAGTGAGTTACAAGGGTTGTTGAGTGAAAATTTCATGTTGAGTATCTATTTCACTTGATATCATATGTTCTTTGATACAAAACTGAGCAGAAAAGAAAGAAAAGAAAGAAGAATGAAAAGAGAAAAGCAAAATTGGCACGAATAGGCAAAAATTGGCACAAGAGGTCAAGGAAGGGTTTTTCATCCAAATCAAAAGAATTATTCAAATTGGACTCCATCAAACTTTGGAATTCACTAGGGGACTGATAAGAGGGCAAAGTATATTGGAAACATCCTTGAGCACTCAAGTCTCCCACGTTATCAATTTTTTCCATTTCCTTGATTTTTATTCCATTTCTTAACATTTCTATGTCTTTGATTTGTTTTTATAGTTGTTGATCCTATTCATGATTAATGGTGGAGATTAGATAATAAGCAAGCCTATGGTAGTGCAAGAAGCATATGTGTTTGAGTGAGCTCCACTTCCATCATCAAGTTAGAACTTAAGGAGAGAGCCATCAAAATTTTCCTTGAAAGGCTAGTGATTTAAATTCATCTCAATGACTCATGATTGATGAAAATGCTAAGTTGTTGATTTAAGGACAAGATACTAGTCTATTGAGCTTAGATTTTTGAGAATTGACAACCCTAGGTAATTTCTTTTCATTTGCTTCTAATTATGCTTAAGAAAATCTAGGGGATACATACTTAGTGTTTTCGCGAGACGCTCAAGGTTAAGTGTGGGGGAGTTGATAAACATCATTTTATTGATTATTTTAATTGCTAAAATCCATGTTTGACCCATGTTTTCATTGCTTAATTATGATTTTACCCTAGGTTTTGGAACTTTATCTTATTTTGGACTTAATTGCAAAATTACACAATTTTTGGATTATTTGGCCACTAATTTTCTGATATATTTTTGTAGGCATCAAAGGTTCAAGGACCTAGGGCATACTGGGTCAAACTTGAGTCGGATGTGAACCGGATCGAATTATCAAGCCTACAATTAATCTGGGCCGTCCAATTCAAAAGCGGCTAGATCTGAGCCATCCGGGATGATCTGAAGCAATCCGAGCTAGGGTTAGGGTTGATCAAGCTCTATGATCAAGATCTGAAGGTTTCATTCCAATCAGAGCTCAATCAACCGTTGGATCAAGCAAGGAGGGCTCTAGAGCGTCCATTCACAGATAGAGTTGATCTGGACCATCCGTTGCACATCTGGAGGATCCGAGCTACCACGAGGTAGATCCTGACCCCAGATCATCATCATAAAAGTTTGGCTCCGATCAGATGAAGATCAGCCGTTGGATTGAGCTAAAGAAATCTGGACCGTCCACTGATATGTATTTAATCAGAAATCGCCCGCAGCCAAGCCTTGTCGCGTCTCCGCCGTTCTTCATCTTCTTCGCGAGTTCTTAGCATTTTCTTCCATAGTTCTTCATCCAAGGGGCGCGACCACCTCCATCCTTCATCAGATCAAGTTCGAGGTCACTAGGGAGAGTAGTTTGTGGAGTTTTCAGCTTGGAATTGGGCAAGAACAGGGCTGTTGAGAGGTTTCCGCAGCCTTGTATTTGATAGCTTCAAACTCGGTTTTGTCGAGTTCTTCATCAATCCAAGCTATTCAGAGGGGTTCCCTGAAGTGTTTGGATCATTCCCGCACCTTCGTTTCACTCAGACATGGCTGAATTGAAGAAATCGATTGGGATTTTCCTTCTTGAACAGTTTTGAGCTGGATTCGACTACCGATTCAGTTCCTTAGTGAATTGCTGAGCTTGCGGGTTCGAAGCCAGCTCTTGATTGACAACCAAGAAGACTTTGACCTAATGGAGTGATTGGGGGTTTAGATTTCTTAGTCAATTTTCTTTGTTTTAGCTGTAATTTTATTACTGCCACTTCATTTCTGCAATGTCTGAATTAGTTGCTGTAATTTACGTGTAAGGATTGTTTCTTTCCCAATTCGAGGCTAATCCTTGAGTGACAGCAAGGGTTTCTTGAGTTGAGAAGAGAGATTTAGTTTACTTAGTCAATTTTCATTGTGTTAGTGTAATTTTCGAATTCTGCCAACTCTGTCCTGTTTTCGTATCAGCCATTTAGTTTCCAATTTCGAATTTGTTTGATGCTTAATTAGGTTTAATTTGGCAAGTAGTTAGTTAGTAAACTTGTTCAGTGAACTTTAGTTTGAGATTTCAAATTATTTCCTGTCAAAATCCATGCGTATCAATGTATTTCTGCACATTAGTTTTAAGATGTTGCGTGCCAGATTTGAGTTCTGCAATTTTCAGTGGTAGCTTCCATAGTTTGTGCCAGGTGAATCTAGATCTTTTGCTTCGTGTATGAACATTAGGTGGTGCACTTACTCACTGTTGTTTACGTGCTTTTGAATTTGGATGCAATCTGAATTTCAGCCTGCAGGTTCTGTTTTCTGCAATTCACTTCTGCAGTTTCTGATTTTATTTTTTTTCCTTCCAGTTGTTTCTGAATTCCTGACTGAATTGGTCAGCTCCACTTCTGAAGTCTTCAGTTTATCTTCTAGCAAGTGTTCTCAATAAATTTTCAATGTTGTAATCTGATTTTCTTTTCTGAATTCCTGTCTGAATTGCTGCGTGCCAGATTTCCCTGCGTATCATTATTTCTGCAAATTCAGTTAGTTTTCTGCAATTCCCAATTTGCAGTGAAATCAAACTCAGCTTATTCATTCAGCTTTTGTAATTAAATGGATGCATGCATCCCTGCGTTTAGTTTTTGAAAGGCTGAATGTATTTCTGCAAGTCGACAATTGCAGTTATGTTGCTGCAATGTCTTTGTAGCTGCATTTCCGCAAGAGAATCAAGTCAGCCTTATGCATTGAGTTGAGTCCAATTTAACATACCTTGTGGTGTACTTTGTGCTCGAATTCAGCTAGTATTCATTAGCTTCTGCATTCAGATCATTCATGAAACTCTGCAAACTGAATTCTGATGGTTTCTGAACATTTCTGCATTCATGGACAGTTTCTGCAATTTTGGTTTATGCTAAGTTATCTGAATTCTTTTTCCTAAGCATTGGTTTATGCTCCAATTCGGAAATTGTCCAATGAAAGCTATGCTCTTAGTATGAGATTCTTTTTGGTACATTAGCTTCCTTAATTTGGTATCAAGTTTGTTCACTTGCTTTCACTTTGTATCAAGTGAAATCATGGCACGATTTTTGTATCAATTTGGCTTTAGTTTGCTTGTATTTGGTTTGTCTCGAGTTTGATTTCATTGCTTCATTGATTGGCATTTGTTTTGCCTTTGAAATCAGAATCAGTTTCCTAAATTGATTAAGTGCTTTAGTTGATTCGGTTTCCATTGGTTGAGTCATTACTTGCCATCACATTGGTTGGTTTATTAGTTTGTCTTCATTCATTTTCATTGCCATTTTATTTCTGAATTGAACCCAAACCCAAATCTTTATTTGAAACCCAAAAATATACAAACGACACATAAATATAAGTTTGAATCAAGCACGACAACTAGCCCCGAGAAAAATACGACCTGTGGGCCCTATATTACATTTTCATACTTTTGATTGTAAAAGGGTTTCCAGCATTTTATTCATAAATATCTAAATTTGAGGCCCACATTCGTGACACATAGTTTGGGCCTGTCAAATTTTTGTCGCCGTTGCCAGGGAAGCAACTAGTTGATTTGTTAGATTTTTGCTTGTATGCCTTTGGACATATCATTTGGATCATTGGGTTCTATTTTATTTTGCTTTATCTTTTGTATACGGGTACTGCCATTTTTCTTGTTTGTTTTGTGACAGGGGTGCAGGTTCAAAATGTTTTCATCCACTTACCAGCAGCCATGTCCACAGTTTCAGCAGAACCAACCATTCAATCAGCAACCAAATCAATTTTTTCAACCACAATGTCAACATTTTCAGAACGGGCATCCGCCATTCCAGAGTTTTCAGCCCCAATTTGAGCAATCATTTCAACAATTTCAGCCCAATTTTCAGCAACCTTATCAACAAGATCAATTACCTTTTCAAGGAATTCAGCAAGGGTGTTTAAATAATCAGAATTTTCAGCAACCACCCTTCCATCAAGATCAACCAAACCAAAATTTTCAGCAACCTTTTGTAAGTTTTCAGCAAGGCAATAATCAATTTCAGCCTCAACCTCAGCCATGGCAGCAAGAATTTCAACCTATACAGAATTTTCAACAACCTTTTCAATATTCACAGTCATGCGATCCAAATTTTCAGTTTCAAAACCAGAATTTCCAGCCCACTCAATTTCAGTGTTCACCACCACAATTTCAACATTTTCAGCAAGATTTCCAGGGCTATCATTCTCAACAAGTTCAACCATCCTTTCAACCACAATTTCAACATTTTCAGCAAGATTTCCAGTTTCAAGGACAGAATTTTCAGCAAGACACTCAGAATTTTCAGCCCCTCCCATTTCAGCAGTTTAATCAAGGAGGCTTTGATGATCCTGATTGGAGTGAGGCTCAACAACAAAGGATGATGGAGATGTTGCAACAAGTTCAACAATTACAGCAGCAAAATTTCTAACAAGTCCTACAACAACAGCAAAGTTTACAACAACAACGGCAAGGCATCGAACAACGCCTTGCACAATTAGTTGATCAATGGAATCAAATACAAGCTCAAAGATTAGGACAATCAGATGAATCTATAGGTGTAGGGGATTGCACAGAGCCCCAGGAACCACCTATATTGATTGATGCATCAGAAAATTCAGAGGATAGGATTGAGAGTGTAGGGGATTGCACTGAGCCCCAAGAATCACCCATTCCTACTGATTTAGAGGCCTTGGAGGAAATTGATAGCAGAGCTTGTGATAACTTTGAATTAGATTCCAAAACTTTACAGGACCCTTCTCATCTTTTATTTTGTGATTATAGTCTTATTGATGGTCCTAATTTTTCTAATTTGGTTGATACAGGAATGGTTGAGAAAACATGCGTGGGAGATGATTCCATAGGTGTAGGGGATTGCACTAAGCCCCAGGGACCACCACAATTACCAGAAAGTGTAGGGACTTGCATGGTGGAAGCAAGAACCCAAGGATCACCTGTTTTAGTTGAGTGTCCACCAGAGCTTGAGGCTGAAGAGGAGCATGAACATGACCAGGAGGAGAACACGGATACATCTACTTTTGTAGAACCTCCAGGTATTTATCAGCACAATCAGGTAAATACTCCTCCTAATTTTTCTGAAAATTGCATAACAGTACCTCAAATTGATTTTATTGTTTGTGATATACTTAGGGATACATCTCTTGTAGAATTTGATTGTGAAAAATCCCTAGAGGTACCTAGTGTTGAATTTGTTGAAAATGAAGCATGTTGTACTACATCAGATGCCAATGCTGAGTGTGAAAATTTTTTAGAAGTGCCTAGTGTTGTTAATTGTTGTGATGAGTCTTTTGATATATCATATGCTGACAATAATTGTGAAAAATTCATTGAGGCACCTAAAATTGATTTTATTGTCTGTGATACATCGCTTGATACATCTTTGATGAAAAATAATTGTGAAATTTTTATTGAAGTGCCAAGGATTGATTTCATTATTTGTGATGAATTTCTGGATACAAATTTGGTAGGAAATAACTGTGAAAAATTTATTGAGACACCAAGCATTGATTTAATTGGACATGATGCAGATTTGGATTCATTTTATGCAGAGACTGATACTATTTTATTTCTTTCTGACCCTGCACGCTTGAGGAAGGTATTACATTGTTTTGCAGGGTCCAGAAGACTTCAGGAGTGGGTGCTCCAACTGAACAGACTTCAACCTCCTGGAAGTACTTCTAAAAGGCATAAAGAAGGAGGAGATGATTTTACTCTAATCCATAGCCCTCCATTCCTTCAATGGCTTTTGAACCTGAATCGCCTTCGGCCACCGGAGCATATTTCTGCAAAGTTCAAGTGTGGGGGAGTCCTAATTCTCCCAGCCACCCAGTGTAACGCCCCAAAATTCCCATTTTTAGTTCTTAAAGTCCTTAGAAATGGTTTAGAAATATTCTAGATATTTTTAGGAATTTTTAGAATATTTTTATGGAATTTTCCGAGTCCGTTTGGTATTTTAAAAAAAAAAAAAGAAAGAAAGCCAAAAAAAGGAAAAACCACTAAGGGGCAGCCGGAGATCGAACCCGCGACCAGCACGGAACCAGAAACGCGCGCGACCAGCTGGGCTAGGGTATCAAGCACAGAAAAGGATGGAGAGACATGTATTTAAGTGGTAGTTAGGTCAATCCGCCCCATGAGTATAAATAGAAAATTTAAAGAGAGAAGTTGGGATTTCTCTCAAACCCTTTCGGCCAACACCTTGCGCCGACCCCTCTCCCTCTCCTCTCTTGTGCGCACGTCACACCAAGCCCTAGAGGGCCGGCCAAGGCTTTTCTCCAAGAGATATTCCTATATTCGGGATCCCCGCGACGAGAGGAACGCGTAGGCGCGAAGAATTCTCCGAGATCTCAAGTTTCTCCCGAGCTTTAGACATTAATCTTGGTTGTAAGTCCAAGATATCAAAGTAAGTACTGCTCACCTGCAGTAAGAGGCGGTTTTTCCGCGAGAATTTCCTTTAAAAGTTTTTAAAAGTGATATTTACTTCTTGTTAAGATTTTTGCATGTGATCTTAGTTCATTATATGCTTATATATTTTATTGAGTGCCCTATATGAGATTAGGGACCAAGAAAATCTATGAGAAAAGAAAAGAGAAGATAAAGATAAGAAAAGAAAAGGCCAAGGCCTTAAGAAATCCCGAAAAGTCAAGACTTAGGGATTTTAGCACGCAAGGTGCTCCAGAAAATGCCAAGGCATTTACAGATAAGAAAGAAAAGAAAGAAAAGCTATTTTATTTTCTAAGGCCAGTACCCGGCGTCCAAGGGCGTCGTTAAAGAAATCCAGGTGTCCAATTCCAAGGTCTTGGCCCTGGTAGACCAAGGTCTGCTCTATTAGGATTGGTGGCTCGCTACCCCAACCTTTTAGGGAACACGCATGAGATGGTACTTACGTCTTCAGTGGATCCAAGTGATTATTATTTTTAAGTATATGCTTTAGCAAAGTTTCCTAAAGTTTCAGAAAGTTTTCAAAAGTTAAAGAATAGCTAAAGTTTCAAGTTGAGCCAAGAAAAGTAAATTGAGATTTATTATTGCTTGAGTATGCATGTTTTGAGCTATACATGTTCTTAGTTTTCTTTCAAGCATATTAGTATCTCATATGATGTTCAGTTTGATCTAGAAGCATGTTTGCACATTTCGAGTTTTTTGTGAGCTAGATAGTACTTACTAAGCTTTATGCTTATAGATGCATTTCCTCTTATTGCAGATAAAGGTAAAGGCAAGCAATTCTGAAGGAAGACGACGAGGCGGTGCTGAGTAGAGTGTGTGTGGTGGCTGATTATGGAGAGATCTTTGAGACGAGACAATTTAGTTATTTGAATTGCAATGTTTAAGTTTATTCAAATTTCAAGTTCTTGCTTATGGAGATTATAGAGTATTTGAGTTTTGGATAGTTTTACATGCTCAATTTCTTAGAGTAAAGATTCCATGTCATTTCATTTAGCATACATATCCTTATGATTGCATTGGATGAGTAGAAGTGTAAGTAGTTAGAGATATTGATACTTTGTTAGAGAAAAAGGTGTTTGTGCCAAGATAGTATCAATTTCCCTTTGAATCAAGTTTTTATTGCTTAAAAATGTTTAGAAAAGTTGCAATCACATTTCATAATGCATTAGCAAGGTTGTAGAACATGTATTTGGCGTTATGAATGCATAGGAGTCAAGATTGGTACAAACTCTATTGTTAAAGTTTATATAAACTTGTTTAGTTTATTTTCTTCCATAAAAGTCCTAAATTCAAGTTTATGGATTCGTTTGATTGGCTAAATTGTTTAGGAAACTGACATAGAGTATAGAAATGGTGTCGTAGTTTGATATGGCTCGAAACTGAATGAATGGTGGACTTAAGAAGCAAGAGCCGAAAACCTGTAATTCTGATTACAGGCGTACCAGTCGACTGCCACGTCACCAGTCGACTGGTACGGGCAGTTTAAGTTGGGTGAGGCTTGATCAATAAGTATCAACTACGAGTTTTGAGAAGGAAAGTGTGATACGGTATCATGCATGACTACTTAAATTAGAATATCATTCTTAGATGAATTCAAAAGTTTAAAAAAAAAAAGATTTCCGCAATTTTTAGTCGTGTATAAAAGTTGAGAAGTAGAGAAAAGTAACGATCCGTCTAAGGTAGGAGAAGGCGGGTCGCTACAGGTGGTATCAGAGCAGTTCCCATTCTCCAGCATCACACACACATCAGCATCAACCTTGCCGTCTTCAAGTAAGAAAGCTTTAAGTTTCAGTTTTTTTTCTATTGCTCCTTTATTTAATTGCAGTATAGAGAAATGCTTAAGTACTTACTCACATGTGCATAGAACAAGGAACCATGTTTAATCCCTAGAATGGATATTAGATTTCTAAGTAAGAAGACAAGTTTATACCTAGAGATGTAGTAGTGATTTCTTGTTCCTTTATGCATTATTAGATGGCAAGAAGAGGCCGAGCTCCTAATGCTAATAACAGAACTCCAGTTCAAGATAACAGTGAGCCTGGCACAGAACAGCCAAACCTGATGGCAGTCATTGCTCAAATGCAAGCTCAGATTACAGAACAACAGAAGACCATCGCCACACTGATGGCGAATCAGCACCCAGTGCCCCTACACCACCCACAGCAGGAGTGGGAACTCCAGTGGTGACTGAAGTTCCACCCGTCACACAGGAGACCCCTGCCGTGAACCGAAGACAAGAAGCATACCTCGTCCAGTGGCAGAGGCTGAAACCAGAAAGCTTCTCAGGCACGACTGAGCCCTGGGATGCCCAGGCTTGGTTCAAGACTTTAGAGAGCACGATGGAGCTTCTTGACTGGCCAGAGGTTGAGAAGGTCAAATGTGCCTCCTTCTGCCTAACTGGAGATGCTCGTATGTGGTGGGAGCGAGTCAAGAGTAAGAAGATAGTCAACCAGATGAGCTGGGCAGATTTTGAGCACGAGTTCTATGAGGAATTTTTCCACATGAAGGTTACCAACAAGCACTTCGAGGACTTCATGGAGTTCAGACAGGGTAGCCTACCAGTGGGAGAAGCAGTCGCAAAGTTCAACAGACTAGCTCGCCTCTGCCCAGAGCTAGTCAGCACAGAGAAGGAGCGAGTCAGACTGATGCTCCGCATGCTGAACCCTGAGATAGCACTCAACGTGAACAGCGGGATGCAACGACCCCAGACCAGCGAGGAGTTGGTCAGTAGTGCTCTAATCTCAGAGCACTACCTGAATAGCATCAAGGCACAGCAAGCACAGCAGAAGCCAGTCCTGATTGAGAACAAGACAATAGGAGGCCAGAAGCCTCAGCCAAATAGCCAGAACTGGAAGAACAAGAACCACAAAAGGAAGCAGTGGCCTGGCAGCCAGAAAGGAAACCAGAGAATAAGCAAGCTAGGTATCCACCTTGTCCTAAGTGTGGGAGGAACCATCCAGGAGCATGCCTTCTGGGTGTAACTGGATGCTATTCATGTGGACAAGAGGGACACAGATCCAAAGACTGCCCAAACAAGTTCAAGGTACTTCCTCAGCAGTCCGTACAGTATGGAGGCCAGCCTCAGTTACATTACATGCCTACTATACTGGAGGGACCTCAGATCAGTCAAGGAGGGTTGGAAGCAGCACCAGTTCCAACCAATGCCAGAGTCTTTGCCCTCACGAAGGAAGAAGCTGCCAGCGCCTCCACGGTCGTAACAGGTCAAATAGTTATTTTTCAGCATTTAGCTACTACACTGTTTGACACTGGGGCGACCCATTCTTTCGTATCAGTACCTTTTGCTAGTAAGTTACAGGTGCCTACAGAGAGTTGGGAGTCCAGATTCCTGACAACTCTCCCTTCAGGGGAAATCATGGAGTCCACCCAGAGGCTCCGGGCTGTGCCAATCAAGATTTCAGACCGAGAGCTATATGTCGATCTGATAGTCCTTGCGATGCAGGACTTCGACATCATACTAGGCATGGATTTCCTCAGTAAGTACAACGCTTCAGTGGACTGCCATAGAAGGAAGGTGGTTTTCAGCCCAGAAGGAGAACCACCATTCGAGTTTCAAGGAGCCTCAAGGAGGAAGACTCAGAAATTTCTCTCAGCCTTGGCAGCCCACCAGATGCTAGAGCGAGGGTGTGCTGGTTTTCTTGCACACATAGTGGAATCAGAAGCAAAGGAAGAACTCAAGCAGGAGGAGGTACGGGTAGTCTGCGAATATCCAGAAGTGTTCCCAGAAGAATTACCTGGACTACCTCCCAACCGAGAAGTGGAATTCGAGATCGAGCTAGTGCCCGGTACCGGTCCGGTCTCGAAGGCCCCATATCGTATGTCTCCAGCAGAGTTGAAGGAATTACAAGAGCAACTCCAGGAGCTACTAGACAAGGGCTTCATTCGCCCGAGTCATTCACCCTGGGGAGCTCCTGTACTTTTCGTCAAGAAGAAGGATGGGTCTATGCGTCTGTGCATAGACTACAGAGCTCTGAACAAGGTGACCATCAAGAACAAGTACCCCCTTCCTAGAATAGATGATTTATTTGATCAACTCAAAGGGGCTACAGTGTTCTCGAAGATAGATCTGCGTTCTGGGTATCATCAGCTGAAGGTTAAAGAAAGTGACATTCCCAGGACGGCCTTCAGGACAAGATACGGCCACTACGAATTTGTAGTAATGCCTTTTGGAGTAACCAATGCTCCAGCAGTCTTCATGGAGCTGATGAACCACATCTTCAGGGAGTATCTCGATAAATTCGTCATTGTATTTATTGATGATATTCTCATATACTCACAGACTCCAGAGGACCATGCTACACACTTGAGGATAGTGCTGCAGATCCTTCAGCAGGAGAAGCTCTATGCAAAATTCGCAAAGTGTGAGTTTTGGCTAGATCAGGTGACCTTCCTAGGTCACATTGTATCCAAAGAAGGCATTCAAGTTGATCCAGCCAAGATAGAAGCAGTCAGCAACTGGTGTAGACCCAAGAATGCCAGTGAGATCAGAAGCTTCTTAGGCCTGGCAGGATATTACAGAAAATTTGTGGAGGACTTTTCCAGGATAGCCTCTCCACTCACAGCCTTGACCAGAAAGAACAGAAGTTTGAATGGTCAATAAATGCGAGCACAGTTTTCTAGAGCTGAAGAAGAGACTGACCAGTGCTCCCATCCTGACTGTTCCAGAGAGTGACAAGGCCTTTGACATCTACGTGATGCATCCAAGATGGGCCTTGGAGCTGTCCTCATGCAAGATGGTAA
>JAGFNQ010005827.1:0-97471 GCA_024364735.1 Boesenbergia rotunda
TACGTTCCATCGAGCGTGCAGGATTGGTGTGACAAAACATTAGTGTTGACGATGAGTCATCACAGTGATCATGGAATTCAGCTCAGTTCACAACTTGGATGGCTCATGCTTTTGTAGTGATTTTTGTTGTTGTTTTATTTTGCAAATAAGTTGCTTTCTAGTAATTTGTATTCGTTCTTCTACTCGCATTACCCAAATTAACACAATCTTTCTTCGTATTATTGTAGGTACTACAGGATGCTCGAAGCCGATCACATCTTTTTCATTGTGAATCGGGACCGAGCAGGGGTGCAGTTTGATCTTTTATATGATGGCATATTTCAAAGATGCAGACAACACATCAGTCGAAACAGCACGCCAATTTTAGCAAATGATAATGGTCAATGATCGAAAAACCACTTCGAGCGGGCGCAATTAGTTGAATATTTGATGTCAACTAAAAAAAACATTAAGGCGGTGAATGGAAGCAGCTATCACACCTCTATGTTATTCAATTTTATTAGACATGTACTTGAGCTTCAGACACAAATAGCTACTTGTTTTCTCAAGACAAGACATTGAGCTATTTATAGCCGAATCAAACAAAATCAGTTGCATTCAAATTTGTCGACTAGATTCGCTTGAATCTAGCAAGTCAACTTTTCTCATGTTTAGAATTTAGAAAACGGACCGAACTGATGAAATTCTAATGTTTGTTTTTTGTTTCAATCTGAGGTAGCAAAGCAAATATTTCATTTTTGTGGAAAATACAGAAATTGTCCCAAGAAATTGATCAAAACCACTCAAAAGTATTAACTTCTTTCCAACTGTTTCCGTGACAAGTAGAACGAAAAAATCTAAAAATATTAAAACTTATTAAAGATATCTAAAACATGTATAACCATGGCTCTAAGATCACTTGAATCCATTGCAATGTCGATCGATGCGGCACATGGAAACAATACAAGGCATAGATTGTTGCCGAGAAATTTAGATAAAACGTAAAGAAAAAAAGAAATAAAAATTCAAATATAAGAACCACGCTAATCATAAAATGATCAAGCGCTAAACATTATTGAAACAAGCCAAGGAAAGATCTAGCACAAAGGAGAGCTTCACACAAACTTGGTGCAAGAATCGGTGAGATTAATTCTGACGATTCACGAGTTCAGTTTCCCAACAATGAGCGACAAACAGAAATCACAGACAAATCAGCAACATAATTGTGTCAACGAGTCTGTTCATGACTGAACAAAAAGGTCCCAAAAAACATCTACTACAGGGAGTCAAGAAAAACCCACTGGAGCAGGGGCAACAAAAACATCTACTACAGACCCACCTGAACAGAGGCTCCATATACCAAGTACAAAGTTACAGCTAGAACATTCGCCAAACTAAGTTTATATTGCTAATAGATTTGAAGACCAGAAAAATTGGACGCAAGTGTTCAGATCAGCCGGTTTTCCTATTCTGGACTTCATTTAAAAATGTTGCCAGTCTGCACTCACTTGGGACTGCAATGGTTTGGCCACTAGTGAGATTGATGAGCACATAAAAATGAAAATGATAGGATCTGAGACTGACCTGTAGGATCGTGACCTCGATGGGCTCTGTTCGTTAACCTCAGCACCTGGAGATTGATGTTCAGACCTCTTAGACCTGTAATCCCTATCATCAGGTGACCCATAATCCCTACCATTCAGAGGAGATGGAGAAACTGATCTAGGCGGAGAGTAGTAATCACGGCCACCCCTTCCATTGTCCCTGCATATGACCATATGTGAATAATTATTCAGAAGCGCAGTATGCTATGCAAGAGAGTATTTGCTAATCTCACTGGGGAGTGGCATTGGATGTGGTCAACAATTTGCTAATGATATCACAAAGTAAAAGAACAACTATCTGATACTCTCTATGGCGAACATATACATTATCTGCCGCACAGGTTCTTAAGCATCATCTCCAACTTGATATGTTGGAAGAATTAATCTTTACCTGGAACATATCACAACTCCTGAATATATATGGAAGTTTGATCCAAGCGTGTTTTATTCTCTTATTGGTGTACTTGATTATTGAACAGCATCGACAGCTCTTTGCGTCAACTTTCTTAGGCCAAAATTATCTTACTTTCATCTCATGCATGACAACCATCAAGAAGATCATGCTCTCTCCAGGAGATCATAGTATTTTCGCTTTGAGCTCTTTTCATGAATCTCTCTTTTGACTTTGTAAGCTCTAATTTCTTTTCTAACTGGATAGTATAAAACAATCAAACAGACAATTAAGAAAGCAAAATATGAATGGAAAGTTTTTTCTATTGAGGTAACAGAAAGTTAAAATGGACTTGTATCTCTACCAAGCCATGTAATCAGCGATCTACAGCTGTTGAAGATGAAGACTAACTTAAATTTCCTCATAGCTATCAAATTAGGTGATCAATAAGTGAACGACTTTACTGTCACTTTCTCTTTACTTTTTTTTTTACTAAAGCTTTGGTTCTTTACATACTCGTTTCACTTTTACAATCTGCATGAACATGGAAAAGGCTATAAAAATCAATAGAAGTTCATCCAAAAAGCAAGACATTCATACGAGATTAGCCAATTTTCTAGTGGTTACACACCATTAACCAATTTGGATTAAAAAAAATCTAATTTTTTAATTGACTAAATATTTAATTATTAATTGTGCTATCATGACAGGTTGTATTTTTGTAAAATACAGTATTGGTGAGCTATGGGCCTTTTAGAGTCATACAGAAAGCTGCTGAACTAAAATCCATGAAGCCACTAAAAATTCTCAAATTGTAATATTGCAGTTTGGATGATTGAGGCCTCAATGGATGTAGGCAATCGCTGGGCTAGCAAAGTCTGTAGATATCTAGAGAAACGTTTTAAGGTCTATTGGGTCTTGAAAGAAGGGTTAAAATGAAACCATCCAGTCTAAGAGAGATAGTATGGGTTATGCATATAATGATGTTATTTTTTTACAATCATGAACAAATGAATTATGTTACAAATCAGATTAAAACTCTAATCTGTGGTTGAAGGACTTTCCATCTAACTACAAAAATTTGGAAGATCAATATGCAAAATCATGATCATCAAATAGAATATTATAGGGTGTATTACCATGTTAGCATTATTATTATTAACTAGTATACAAATTGAGGTTATCAAGGCATCGTCCTATGTCTATGGAAACAATTAATAAAATAAATGTCATTGCTCAGATTTTCTTGGTATGTCAGAAATTCAAATAGTGATATCTAATAAAAGCATCCATACAGGCAGAAGTTTCTCCTATATTTCAATAACAAGAACCAGCAGTTTATTCCTAATAACAGAAAGGAGGAACTCTGCACCCAAACCAATAGGGGCTAGCAGCTTTTTTTAAACAAACATGCAATATCGCAAATCTGTATATTGTGACAAACCTTGAATCGTGCCTGGGAGTGGGAGAATGTGAATATGCTGCCACAGACAAAGATCCATTATAAGTATATTTAAGCAGACATAGAAACTGGATGACTCATGAATACCATGCAATGATACTACAGAATACTAACAGTGATGTCGTTGTCTGGGAGATCTGGATGGAGACCGCCGGTGTCGTCCTCCCATATGTCTTTCACTGCAGAAGTATAATTTCATTATTATGCAAATTACTCGAGGCGACTAAATTAACCAAAAGGTATGAAAAGTGATAATAGCAGAAAGCATGAGCACACCTAGTCCGTGTTATCTTGCGCATTTCTTGAGGAGTTTTCCTATTCTCTTCAGCATAGACAATTGAAATTTCACGGCCGCCAATAATCTGACGATTCATATGCTGCTTAGCTACTGCAGCATCTTCTGCATAGCGGAATTTGACGAATCCAAAACCACGTGGCTCGCTACAATAACAGAGAAACAAGATCAGAGTTCATTACTGCAGTAAATGACAACACAAAGGTGGACCAAATCTCCTTTCTTTTTATAGTTAACATAAAGTTGTTTGTTTGTGGTCCTAGAATATCCTTTAACTATATTAGGATAACAATGATCCACAATGATAGGACAAATAGAGTAGCCTTCAACTGCATGGAAAAGAATCCCTATCCACCAGGTGAGGGGAGAGTGAGAAGGCAACCATTCTGGCTTATCCTTGTATTTCTCTTTTTCAATGGTATCTTTTAACCGTTACCATTTGCTTTTCTTGTTTTTGTCAATTTCAAAGAGGAAAAGAGTATTTAAAGTTGATTTCATAGGTTAAACTTAATGCAAATAACCTAGCATTCCAATTTTTTTCTGGACTGTAAAATTTTACATTTTTTAGCAATTCATCTGGCAGTGGCAACATACTTACATCATGCAAACTGACCAAATTTGATCATTTAAATATGTATCAATAAAGCATTAAAAAATGTGGTAAAACAATGAGAGGCAAAAGCTATTGGTGAATAAACATATTCAATTTTTGTAGGCACTTTTTGAAGTAGCTGTTTCAAAAAACCACTCCATGTTAAAAACCCAAAAAAGCAACAGTTTGTATCTACTACTCTTAGTTTCACTCTTATTTCAAGGTTCAAATTATGCTCTTGAGATGAACTGAAATTTGCTTCTTTACATTCCAGACTCTTGCTCAAAAAGAGGAACCAGACAAGGAAAGAATAATTTAGTAATGGTGCATAAGTCAAGTTGTTAGATCTTAATGCTTGTTAATGAGAATAGGAACAATAAATTCACTGCAGTCAGCAAAAGGAAGTACCCTGTATAGTAGTTCTTCGGAAGGTATACATCCTTCACCGGACCAAAACGCTCGAACGGTATACGTAGATCTTCAGGCCTACAAATGGCAGAAAGACATTTTATTATTTAATTCATGTTTGTTGAACAAACATATAATACCGTCAAAGACATTTTATTATTGTTGAACAAACAGACATTTTATTATTGGATAAAAACATGCCAATACACAAAAACCTAAACAGACATGGAAAGTAGAGAAACATATAATAAATTCTCAATGATGCATTTGACTAGATCTTGGGGAAACAAAAACTGCCCATTTTTCAGAGAAAGTTATGAACTAATAAATATCCAATCCATGTATCAACGGATTATAGAGAGTTTAATGTTGGGTTTGTTTTTGCCAAAGAGAGACTTACAGCCTTTGTAATCAGATGAGTTAGACAACAGTTTTAAAAGAAGAGTGTTTACAATCACAAATATACAACTCAATGAATAGAGATAATTTATAGCTAACAAGACATAAATATATATGAATGTGCAAGAATGAGAGTGTCTTAAAATATAGATTATTTGATAAAGAACATGTTATTCAAGTCATGGCGCAAACAACAATAGGGATCCTAATATGCCATTGCGAGGAGAGCAGACAAGATTCTGAAGTGCAGATGTGTGAACAACAAAGCATTAACTTTGGAGCTTAAATGTTTCATTTTGTCAAATGTTAATTACATCTTTCAAATCTTTTTCTTTGGACCAGAGTATGAAGTGGCATGAATCACCAAAGGCAATTCACATGGTATACTTCATTCTCAAATCCACACAATCATTCTTATCCCATCTGCCTTTAGTTGTTCAACTATTTGATCTAGAACCTAGTAAATTCCTATTTAAATCATAAATCTTATTATGTATCTAAACATACAAAAAATATAGTAATTATGGCATGTTTTTATCAATTTCACAAACCAATTTTTTTTTAGAACACATCCTCTTTTTCTCGAACAGGTAGTCACTAATATGGCATAAAAATCAGAACAAATTGCATGATTTTTAGCATTAGTAGACACAAATAGAAGACACGAGTGTAGAATGTCTAAGATTTCATTGAGAAACCAACAAAGATAAAATCTCAAAAGGATACACATGGGTGAGAGTAAAGAATTTTCTTAAATGATTCCCACTGTAAGATAAATGACTGTAAATTGTATTGGCAATGCAAGAGTAGACAATAATTTTAGATTATTTTGAACAAGCATAACATGAAGAGGCAACTCCAACACAAAAGTTATGTTTTTTATCATGCATACATATGTATAGGCATATGCATACCTAGGTGAGTGATGTCAAACTGACTTGTAATTATTGATATCCTAGGATATGCAATACCTTTTCGGAATTTAACATGTAATAGAAATCTAGCAGTGTAACAGTTGAAGTATTAGATTCAAATGTTCATTCACTGCTATATGAGATATAATACCAGTGTTAGTTGACTTGATTTGTATTTGTATTTGCATCTCATCTATACTGAAGAATCATATAACCAAAACAATTGTAAAATATTTGTGGAAGTCAACTATGATTGTCATTCTGGATAAAAACCCACATATTCATTATCATATGAGTGACTGTACAATTTTAAGCTTGTTTCTTTATCAATTTCTCAAGCGAGGGATTGAGAAATAGCTGTTGCCCAATTAAATTAGTCATTCCTGCTCGGTTAGATATAATGCAAACAGAGAGAGAAAGGGATGGTAAAATTTCACAAGTAGTACCTTAAAATTCGGAAGAAACATTGGTTGATAGGAGTGAAATGTAGATCATACTTTTCCAACATTGGTTGCAGAATGTCATGATATAGAATGTGAATTCCATGAATATACAATATGAAATCACAAGTTCAGCCGACAAAAATACAGTTTTGCAAGAAAATAGAGCATGTCCAGTTCAGTTGTAAATCATACGCATGTCGATACATTAATTTGTACAACAGATACTTAACCTAATATGAATATTAAGAACGTTGAACAAAACTACGAGAGACTATCAAAAGAAGCGGAGTTAAAAAAGAGGTCCCCCCCCCCTCTCTCTCTCTGCTGCCCTGAACAACGAAGACGAAGAAAGGTATGCAGAGGCGAATATAACAAAGGAGGTGGACGCTAAAAAGGACCTTGCGTCGAGAGAAATGTTGCGAATGAGGAGGCCGGAGGGGGCGGAGCGATAGTCCCGTCCTCCTCCTCCTCTCCCACCGCCGCCGCCTCCACGGTACCGGTCGCGAGGGTCGTCGTAGTGCTTCCGGCGAGGAGGGCTACGGCTGTGCCGCCGAGGGCTGTAGCTTCTGCTGCGGCTGCGGTATCGCCCCATTCCAGGAACACGAAAGGAGGAACTCTAGGCGCCGTAGGACGGTGGAAGAAAGGAGAGCAGAAAAAGAAACCCTAGCAACGCGACCGGACAATGCGAGGCCTTTTGTAGCGGCTGCTGCGGGCGTTATATGCTCGTACCAATTTCGGGAAGAATTCCGATATATAGATAAGTCGGGATAATTAATTAATTGTGCGAGTTTTTTTCACTTTTCCGCACGGAATAGGCGTGAGGCGCCTCTCATGAAAAAAATTACGATTGATTCAATTTTTTTTATTTTTTTCTGTTTTCAAAAATCAATATTTTCTCTAATAAATTTTAAATTTTTTTCATTTTTATTTTTTTAACTTATCATTATGATCCAATGGAGATGCTTGAATCCTAAAAATAAAATCTTAAATTTTTTATTTTTTTAATTTTTTTAGCTTAAATACTATAAGTCAATTGCGATCCTGAATCTTAGGATTTAAATCTTAAATTTTTTTATTTTTTAAACTTAAATAGTATAATTTAATTGGAATTCCTGAATTCTAGAGATAAAATCTTTAAAAAAAATAACTAATATTATAATTCAATTGAGAATGTAAATTCTAGAGTATAATCTAATTGGGATGCATAAATCTTAGGATTAAAATCTTAATTTTTAGTTTGAACATTGTAACTTAATTAGAATGTCTAAATCTTAGAAGTAAAAATTTTAATTTTTTTTAACTTAAATATTATAACCTCATTGAAAAATAAATCCTAAACTATAATTTAAATTCTGATCTGATAAAAAAATCAAAATAATAATAATAATAGAGTAATGATAGAGTCAGTGAAACTGACTCAGCGAATTGTGGAGTGAATGAGTTGGCAGCTGACGTCAGCGACCACCTCAGCGACTCGGAGAGGAGAAAACCAGGCCAGCTGTGAAACGCAGAGAGCCCAAAACTCTTGATCTCCCGCCCTCGCGAGCTCTGATCCCGCCCTCCGCCGAAAGGAAAACCTCGCGAGCGCTCCTCTGTGTCCTCATGATCTGCCATCTTCCTCCTCGCGAGCTCTGATCCTGCGCCATCTTCCTTCTCTGTGTCGCCATCTTTCTCGCGAGCGCTCCTCTGCGTCGCCACCGCCTCGCGAGCTCCGATCCCGCGCCGAAAGGAGAGTTCTGATCTGCGCCGCCACCTCCTCGCGAGCTCCGATCCCACGCCAAAGGAGAGCTTTGATCTGCGCCGCCACCTCCTCGCGAGCTCCGATCCCGCACCTGGAAAAGGACTCATCGAGCATCCACAGCCCAGACGCCGCGATCAATTAGTCTATGTTGAAGCTTTAATTTGTATATATGTTGAAGCCAAACAAGTTGTTCATCAATTAGTCTTTCTCGGAAAAAAAACAGTTCTTAAGCGGTCCTTCAATGTGTTTATACTCTAAGCTTTTTATCAGACATCTCTTTCTATCTCAAGTGATTTGGAGCTTTAATACCAGTTGATCTCTTCATTGGTGTATCAATAGCAGAATTCTTAAAAGAAACCTTGCAAGAGTTTTTCAAGACTACTGCAAAGTCAAGTGGATATATTCTAGTTACTTTAATTCGTTCTTGTTCATGATTTGAAACTAGTCCATGTTTCGACTTCTTTGAACAGAATGGGGATTTCGATAAGCATCTTCTTGGCATTGGATCACTTTTTAGGCTCGTTAAGTGCATTTCTCTGTGCTTCCAAATGCAAGGGAGGCTGTTTCTTTCTCATGCTGGTAATGGTGGGCAACTCAGAAGTTGCTTTGATCACTTTTTCAAAACTACTGATTACTTTGATCAACTCAGAAGTTGCTTTAAGATAGGCAACTCAATTTCCATATTTGTGGCAGTGTTGTATGGCAAGGAAATGGTGATCGAAATTTCTCAAGAATGATAGTATATGTTTCGGACAAACTATATGTTTCTCAAGAATGATAGAATTGCAGATTATCATACTTAAAAGAGTAAATTAGAACAAGGAGAGGGCCTGAAGCTCTCAGTCTCATCTGCTCTGCAAATTAAATAAAACAAGAAAAAGACAGCAGTTCACAGAAGTCAAAACATCAAATGTTGATTAATTGCAGATTAAATAAAAATCCATTTATTATCTTTTTATACAATTTAAGAATGAATCTTCTAAAAAAATTACAAGGACAAACTTGTTTCTTTGCTCATCGCAAAGCAGTATGAAACCCACATGAGATTTATCTACACAATGAACAAGTCCTTAGCCAGCGTTGAATCTGGAAGGTATAAGATGGAACATCAAGTGCTGATCAATATGATAAACAAAATTTTCTCAACAAAGAAAATCAAGAGCTGATCAATCTGGAAGGTATAAGATGGAACATCAAGAGCTCTCCTTTGGCGCGGGATCAGAGCTCGCGAGGAGGTGACGACGCAGATCAGAACTCTCCTTTCGGCGCAGGATCGGAGCTTGCGAGGAGGTGGCGACGCAGAGGAGCGCTCGCGAGGAAGATGGCGACACAGAGAAGGAAGATGGCGACGCAGAGGAAGATGGCGCAGGATCAGAGCTCGCGAGGAGGAAGATGGCAGATCATGAGGACACAGAGGAGCGCTCGCGAGGTTTTCCTTTCGGCGGAGGGCGGGATCAGAGCTCGAGAGGGCGGGAGATCAAGAGTTTTGGGCTCTCTGCGTTTCACAGCTGGCCTGGTTTTCTCCTCTCCGAGTCGCTGAGGTGGTCGCTGACGTCAGCTGCCAACTCATTCACTCCACAATTCGCTGAGCCAGTTTCACTGGCTCTATCATTAATAGAACACGTTTTCCGTACAATGAGACACCTTCTATCATTGAATGGAAGGGGGCTTTCAATGTATGAAAGACGTCTCAATTTTTATCACACACCAAGCGCGCAGAGGCACGTGGATATCAATATTATATATATATATATAATAATAATAAAAAATAAGATAAAAAATCAGAGTAAATCAAATAAAAATTATATTTAAATAATTTTATATCCACCTCACCCCTCCGTTCTAAACTCAAACCGTTGCAAGTAAAATTAATTTTCCTATAAAATTTTTAAATTACACTCTTTCAAAGATGTTTATAGTTGAAGGTAAAGACGATGCTTAAAAAGTACAAATTAAATTATTATTATTTTGTTAATAATTTAAATGTCTAAATTTAATGATTAAACTAACAAGTAAACGATCTTTATGTACTCAAAAGCCTATTTTTAAAATATTCGTCTTTATTAAAATTCAAATTTTTCTTAAGCTATATTTGATGAGAGGTAATCAACTTTATAATATAATCAAGATTACGATTAATATAATCTGCATTATAAAAATTAGTTAAAGTCTTATAATCTATATTACAATGTCAACAATATATAATCTGAATTATATTACAGACTTAATTATATTACAAATTAAATTATATTACTCCTAACTAAATACAACCTTATTTGTTTCCTGAGCACTTTAATATACGCGCCCAACCTAAACAACTAAGGTAGTCGTGTTTCTTTAAGCTACATAGAAGCTCCTTTAAGAAAACTAGCGTTCATACATAGAGCTCGAGCTGGTTGATAACTTGGGACTTCATGTCCGACTCCTCTCACAGTGCATACTACATGGTGTATTCTTCGCCCCCGATAGAGATGGCAATTTTCTCGCGGATTTGGATATCCGCGGGGAAAATCCGAAACGGGACGAGTTTGGAAAGGTATTATCGAATTTGGATTTAGATTCCGGGATTTTTTAAAATCCCCGAAACAGACTGGGGCGGACATGGGGATGTTATTCCCATCCCTGAATCCGCCCCGATATCTCTAATAATAATAAATTAATAATAATTATTAAAATAATTTTAATAATATTATAGATTTATGAAAATCTAATACAAATCCTAAATTAATAATTATTATTAGAGATATCTATGTGGCGGAGATGGGGATGAGGATTTTAGGGGAGGGGGACGGGGACGGGGACGAGGATGAGGACGGCAACCCCGTCTCCGACCCGCCCCATTGCCATCCCTAGCCCTCGGGGCTATGGTACAGCGGTAGGACGATTAGTCGCTATCCCAGACGTCCGTGGTTCAATCCCTAACTACGACGTATTTTGTAAAAAAATTTCTCCAAATGAGGTGTGAACCCTAGGATGCTGGGCTTCTTGACCACCCATCACGAGCGCTTCCCGATTTATCCTGGTGACTAGTGAGAAATTTTCGTAGAAGTAGATCGGTCATCTCAGATTCATCTACTACTTAATCCAATCCATGATGATCTTCCAACCTACATATTCATAAAAAATCATCATCACAGATCACAGTTCATATCATCGCCATCGCCAAGCCGCGATACAAAGTTTAGCGATACCTTGTTTAGTTACTCAACATGTTCCACAGAAGGTTCTTTCCATCATCGAAGAAAATCCTATCGATCAAGGTGGATGTTCTTATTAGATTTTATAAATCTCAAATTATCTAAGCCAATTAACTAAAAAAAAAGTTATCTACCTGATTGTCAAGCATCCAAGCTCTCCACGGAGATTTCACAGCAAGCCCTAGCTCGTTCAGGGAGTATCTTGTGGCAGAAACAGGAATTCTTGCATCGATGTCGCCACTGGATATGAAAGAGTAAGCCCAACTAAGCTTATTATGGGACTCAACTCGACAATTTGTACTTGTACACTTATATAAGAAATACAAAACTAATAACAGTATACAAATATATAAAATTGAAGTGATTGTTAGAATAAACTAGTGCACCTATTTTCTATCAATAAAATTGATGAATCCATACTTTTTTATACAAGTCATACAAATTAGTGCACCTATTAAACTAGTGTACCATCAAGTATATAAAAAAATTGAAACGGTGAAATTTTATAAAACTGATAATATTTTACCAAGCGAGACACGTGAGAAATTATCATTATCAAAAAGTATTCTAAGGTTTGATTTTACCAAAGGACACATCAAAAATTATTTTCTTCCTCTTATACTTCTCCCGCCAATAACTCCCTTTCTCAGTTAGCTTTCCGAGGCATCTAAACCACTTTTTCAGAGTTTTGAATTTAAAATAATAGAGTGTGGTTCGGATGCCCCAGGTATTCTCCTTACTCGATTTATCATGAACTATTTATTGTATTTTGCTGCGATTGCAAAAGTGGGAGTTGAAAGTAGGAGTGTGTTCTAGAGGTGACTTCAAAGAGTCGACTTCTAAAAATCGTTGAGGAAGATAGGTGTTGAAGGAGAAACTTCAAGCAATAATATGTTTGTAGAAGGAAGAAAAATATTTACTAATGTACGCATGATTTGACTACTTAAAATTTATGTATATGGTGAAAAGAAATAGTATAAGGGTTTCTATAGGGTTTATTTTAGCTAAACCATGTTCTGCTCTAATATGGTATCAGACCTAGTTTTGTACATGATCAATTGTTCCTACTAATTTTTAGTTTGGAGAAGGACTTTGACGGTGTCATGCATTACATAAATAGAATTCTCAGAATTTGTTTAACCTTACGATAAATTCATATTTGAATACGACCTCGGGCCCGATATCATACCATATCAGGCCCCGAGGAGGGTCTGATATTGGATCTGTATCGATGCTTGTTGTTTTTTGAAGTACTGAAACACTTGATTATGAATTTGAAAGTTTGCCAAATTTAATTGTAATTTATTTTTCAGGGATGATAATGTTGTTGACAAAATGCTCTCAGAGATATGGAATACTCTTAATGATAATGCTGCCATGCGAGTATAGTGATAATAGAATTACAAGAAATTTGATATTTGATTTAAACGAAGAAGCAAGTAATCTAGAAGATGAGTGTCTGAATTTTTTTATAAAACTTGTTAAATACTTTGAGTCAACCTAGAGTGAGGAAGATGATCATGAAATCCGAAATGCAGATGAATTACAATCCATTACAAGTGTACTAGAATTCCAAGCTAATGATATATAAATTGAGCAATATAAATTTTTCCCAGA
Organism: Boesenbergia rotunda; assembly: GCA_024364735.1. Lineage (NCBI taxonomy): Eukaryota > Viridiplantae > Streptophyta > Magnoliopsida > Zingiberales > Zingiberaceae > Boesenbergia > Boesenbergia rotunda. Next base: position 13,043 of record JAGFNQ010005827.1, read on the forward strand.
TTAGTACAATGACTTAGAGGAGGAGTTTTCAATAGCTAATGATCCTTATATTTTAAATTCTTGATTGCTAGCTGAGCCAATTGGAGAGGCAGAGACAAGAGATGAGCATGATTTTTTTGTGGGACAGTTTTTTTCGTCTAGATAAAAATTCAAGAATACACTTGTGAAACATATCATGGTTAATCATATAAGATATAACCCAATTGACACCTGAAAAAAAAGTTAAAGCAGTGTGCTTCAACCAACCATGTACATAGAGAGTAGTTGCCCGAGAGAAAGTAGAATTTATTGTTACAAAATATATAAAGGAACACCAATGTGGAACTGTTAGGGAAAGTGCTAATCATCATGCATGCTCTTCATCATTTGTAGCGTCTTTTGTTGAAAAACAATTTCTTCATAATGAACAATATGAACTAAGTATGATTATATCAGATATAAAAGCTAGGTTTGGAGTGACCATATTATACAGAAAAACATACATAGCCAGGGAGAAAGCGTTGAAAAAGGTCATTGGACATTATGATGAGGCATATAGAGATCTTCCAGAATATATGCATGAGTTAAGAGCTAAGGATCCTGAAACTTATGTGGAACTATACAGGAATGGTAACAATGAGTTTTAGCGGTATTTTTGGGGTTTTGGTGCTTGTCGTAGGGTGTTCAGGTCTTATTTGCGTAAACTTATCAGAATTAATACCACACATCTAAGAGGGAAGTATTCGGGTGTATTGTTGATTGCTACAGCGATCGATGGTAATGCCAATGTTCTCCTACTTGCCTTTGGAATCGCTGAAGTTAAATGTGGATCTACATGGGAGCAGTTTTTGGAGTATACAAAGAGGTTCTTTACTGTCGATGAACAGTGAATGACCATAGTATCATATAGACATTGTGGCATTATATCAGTAGTTAAGAAAGTCTACACAAACGCCCATCATGCTTTTTGTGTCACCACATGTTGTAATATGGTAACGAATACTGGAAGTAGAGCAGCTTTAAGTTTGTTTTGGGTAGCAACACGAGCAAACATAATACTCCAATATGATCTCATAATACAGTCACTGCCAGTAAAACATTCAGATGCCCATAAGTAGCTTTAGAACATTGATCCTAAAAGGTGGGCTAATGCACACTTTACTGTAAGAAGGTACAAAATGCTAACCACTAATTGTGTGGAAAGTTTAAATGTTTTGTTCAATAATACATGTGAACTTCTCATAAACAAGTTAATTGATAATACAAGAAAAAATATAGCTTAATGATTCTTTAACTGTAGAGAGGAAGTCTCAAAATGATATATTGCTTTGACACCTCATGCTACCAAAGAAAGAGATTCAAGGAGAGAGAAAGCTAGAGCATATAAGGTTCACTCGTAGTCTCAATCAGAAATGGAAGTAGAGACATGAGGCGCTTCATACATTGCTGATTTGGAAAAAAAAATATTATCAATGTAGGGAGTTTTAAAATTCAGGACTCCCTTGCTCACATGCTATTGTCGTCATTATTCACCGGAACATAGATAAACTCCCATATTGTGAGCATTATTTTTATTCACAAAATTTGAATGTCATTTACATGAATCGTATTTATCCTTGTCGAAGAAAGAAGTTTTGACCTAGGGGCATAAACAACATTATAGTTCTATGTCCCCGTAGCCTTGTGCAGCTCGGTAGGCGAAAGAAGACACGGATTGAGTCGAGATAAAACGGGAAGGTAAAACTCAAATGCAGCCGCTGCAAACAACTTGGCCATAATTGAAAGACTTGTAGAATGTCGCTAGCTCCAGGCTCTTGAGTTATAGTTATGTGTGCAGGAATATTCTGCTTGAAATATATATTTTGTAAGCAGGAGAAGTAGATCTATATATTTTGTATCTAGTGTTGGTGCTTGGATGGCTAGAGAGGGGGGGGGGTGAATGTAGCCAGACACTAATTTTTCTTTCTCTTTGGAGTTTCTGCACTTAGGATTAGAAACAGTGGAAGCAAAACAAAAGCAGAAACTAAATAGACAATCACAAATGCTAACCAAGAGTATTTACAAGGTTCGGGGATAACTTGCCCCTACTCCTTGGCGTGCCCATGAGGTGGACGATCCCTTGATCGTCGGCAGATCAAGCCCCGATAATCCGGATAATCGAATCCTCATTCTCGGTGGAGAAACCTCTCCACATAATGTCTCAACAGATATGAAATAAAAGCACAGAGACAGCAACAAGAAAGCTTACAGAGGACTCGGACAGAAGAAACCCAAGAGCTCTACACCGAGCTCCACTCAGCACAAACCTCACGCAAGAACTCCCTGCTCTTCTTGTCTGCGTGCTGATGGACTCGCCAAGCTCTTTTGTTCTCTTCCAAGCGCTCAAGTATCAGAGTATATGCTCAAGCTTCAAGATTCACAGTGATTGTCAAGGATGAAGAGTTGTCGCAAGAGAGATTTTTTCCACTTTTTCGCCAGTCAACTCTTAACCCTGCTGCCTAACGCTAGGTCACAGACGCTTCTCTGCAGCTCCCAGCTGCTCATCTGCAATAGCCCAGCTAGCTGACCTCTTCTAGACTCCCTCAAGTCTAGCCCCAGGTCAGCTCCTCAGCCGTTTCCAGCTTGCGGCAGTTGACGTTGTATCCTGCGAAGGAAAACTGCCAAACCTGATGTAGCAAAAGAACCCAGTTGACCCTCCTTGAGTAATCTTGAGTAACCTGCACACTTAGCAGTTGTTTAGCATATCAAATCAACAGAAAATCAATTATCAGACGATCAAAGCATATATCAGTAGTGATCAAAAAGAAATCAGAACGCGATCAGAAGTCTGACAATGTATTTGAATTAAAGCTGTCAGTTACTGATCGGTCACCAGACCGATCAGGGTGAGCCCTGAACGATCAGGCTCCAGCCTGATCGGTCCACAGTGAGAAACTGGGAATCGCGAGCTTCTTATGATCGGTCACCCTGACCGATCACATATCGTGGATCGGTCACCGAACCGATCCAACACCTGAAGCAGAACCTTCAGCCTTTTCCAACCAACGCCCCTGATCGGTCACCTGACCGATCAGGTTGTGCCCTGATCGGTCTGGTGACCGATCAGGCCACTCCCTGACCGATCAGGACCCATCCTGATCAGTCCGGATGAGGAACTCGCAATATTTGATCAGCCAGAGGGACCGATCAAGGTTTATCCCATAAACCTACTGATCTCTCTCTGATCATTCACCAAAACGATCAGAAGCCAAACAGAAACCTTTCTGTTCTCTCCCTGATCGGTCACCAGACCGATCAGACTTCTCTGGATCGGTCACCAGACCGATCCACAACAGGAGTTCGTGCCAACTCCCTGATCGGTCACCAGACCGATCCTGCGACTCCCAATTCAACTCTAAGTCAAGAGAACAGGCTCCCTACCCTTCTCTGACTCGTGTTCAGTCCCCCGAACCAAGACTCTGTGCCCAGCTTCACTCACCGGGACTTCATTCAACCTAGCTTTACTCACTAGGACATGACTTCACTCACCAGGGCTTCGATCACCCGGCTTCACTCACCAGGACCCGGCTTCACTCACCGGGATTTCAACCTGGCTTCACTCACCAGGACCTGACTTCACTCACCGGGATTTCAATCACCCGGCTTCACTCACCAGGACCCGGCTTCACTCACCTGGATTTTCAATCAACCTAGCTTCACTCGCTAGGATTTCAATCACTCCGTGCCCAGTCCCCGACCAGGACTTAATCTGAATTCTCCCAACCAAACTTAAATCGTTGTCAACACCAAAATAACAATCAGGTCAGACTGTATCAACATCTAGCACAACAATAATATTGTAAAAAAACTAATTGTGGTTAATGTTGTCACTTTCAGAGGTTTTTCAATAGTATGTTAATTTCAGCTTGTTTAATTCAATGTAAGCCGAATATGATCATAGATTAGTCCAGAATACACGAATATTTTTTGTAAAAAGATTAATACAAATTTTGAGATTAAATAAAGATAAAAATAAAAAATATATAAATACATAAAGAATAAATATAAAGGAAGAAATATATGTTGGCGTGTGCTAGAGGGGGAGGGTGAATAACACCTTTTCGATGTTGTCTTCCTACAATGGTTAGTGCGCAAGTGGAATAACAAAAACTAAAACTAAGAACTAAGAACAACACACCGATTTACGTGGTTCGGAGATGAAACTCCTACTCCACGGCTGTTTGTAAGGTGGACGATCCCGATCCTTCGATGGATGATTCCCCGAAACACCTCCGACTATCTCTTGTCGCTCCTTGTGGATAGAGAAACCTCTCCACAACCCTTTGACATGACCTGAGCACTTGTAGGCTACTAATAGGCTCTAACCAAGCTTGTTTCGCTAAAGAAAAGTAGTCAAACACGAGCTCTCTTAAATAGAGCTCGATCCTGATTTGACCATTACCAGTCGACTGTCCCTGGGGCAGTCGACCGGTCTTCGCGAATTCAAAGGTCACTGCCTTGACGATTCGAATTCTGGTCACCAGTCGACTGCATCAGTCGACTGGTCCTTTACTAGTTGACTGATCTCTTTGTGCTCTACCTCAGTGTATTGGTAAAGGACCAGTCGACAACCACCTAAGGTTTGCCTTCCCGAGTACAATTCTCTCAACACTCGAACCCTAGGATTTTCCTTCCCGAGTATAGTTCTCTCAGCACTCAAATCCTCACGACTCAGTTGACTCTTCATTCAGCAGCCTTGACCTGTTGCCTTCAAGCCTTCTTCGACTTTGGCTCTCGTCCCTCGGATGCATGCAAACCCGTGGCTTGCCTCCCATGCCACCCTTCACGTATGCCTCGAAGTCCGCTTCCCTCAGATCATCGTCCCTGCTCCAGCAGCCTCGATGTGTTGCCTTCAAGCCCTCTTCGACTTTGGCTCTTGTCCCTCGAATGCATGCAAGCCCGCGGCCTGTCTCTGATGACATTCTTCGCGTATGCCTCAAAGTTCGCTTCTCTCGGCTCATCGCCCCTATTTTGCCCACGATCCTTCGGATGCATGCAAGTCCACGACTTGTCTCCCATGTCATCCTTTACTGGGCCCAAAGACGTCCAACTAAGTTAATATGTATCCTGCAAACCTACACACTCATATACACATATTAGATCAACATAAAACCCTAACTTAATCATATTGGCACACACATCAAAACTCATGATCTACCTGATCACACTTGGGCCAATTGCACCAACAATCTCTCTTTTTTTGATGTGTGGCAATATATTTAAGTTAGGTGCAAAAATAACAATAACAATTGAAAATTAAAGACATAGTAAGCAGCGTAAACATGCATTCTCCCCCTTAACTTATGTCCTCCACATAATTTTTTATTTTTCATAACCATAAGTTAAGTTACACACTAACTTCACAAGTTAAGTTAAAACCTAACTTAAAATCACACGTTCTCCCCCTTTGACACCATCAAAAAGATTACCCCAAGCAACCTTAACCCTAGTATCAATGAGAACACCTTTCTATTTCTGAAAACCCCCAGAAATCAGAAAACAACAATACCAGTCGACTGGTGCCAGCAAACCATAAACTTACAGAAAGATCAGTCGACTGCCCTTGTCGACTACCCCAAGGGCAGTCGACTGATACACAGAAACCTGAATTTCTAATCGAAATTCAGAAACCCCTAATAAATTCCATAAAATTCAAAAAATTCTGAAATTTTGCAAGCATATTTCATACGATATATTCTATCCTAGAAAAAATATAGTTTCATGAAAATACCAAATATGCTTGACTTTTGGACAAAAATTTCAATTCTTTGAAAAACAATCCATTTTGTATCAATCTTCCCTCCTAGATTTAAAACCAAATGCTTTCCAAGTCTATCCTATACCATTTAAAACATAAAATGTTTTCAAACCTCCCCCTTTTTTTGTCATATAGATCCCTAAGACAAAACACGTGATAAAAGCTCCCCTTTTTTACCATAAACCCTTGATAAAAGACATATATATGCAAATTTTGCTATAACCATATCAAAATAATAACATTTCATATCAAGTCATGAATTAACATTTCAGATAAGCAATACTAAAACATAAATAAGTTCTACAAGGGTCATAGTCCTGAAATCCTCAAATAATACAATATGAAATAAAATATTTGAGAGATAATAAAAATGCCTAAGCTCAATACACTCTCAACACTATCACCACCACATCAAGTTGAGCCTACATGCCATCGCCTGGAGGAGGAGGAGGGACCTGGTACATGAGGTTCCAGTGTTGTATTATCTCATACATCTTATCCTGGCGCTGTAAACGACAGCAAAATATTATAAAATTTAATATCAAAATTATACTCACTGTCAAAAGGCTAACAAATCTCTTTAGGTAAGGGAGGGTGGTGCTGGTGTAGTATCTCTGAGTTGATAAAAATAAGTCTCCAATCTTAGGTAATTGTGGAGACAAAAATTGATGGATGACTTCAACCCAGTTGAATGTAGTAAGATTCTCATAATCATCTATTATATCAACAAAAACTAGAGAGACCTTATATGTACTAGACAAAAATAAGACACAAATAAATATATACAAAATGTAGAATTTACACACTAATATAACATCATCCTCTGATTCAACACTTTTGGCATAATATTTAAGTAACTCCTCAATTCTTGTTCTGGTAGGTTATTTTTTTTTAGATGTAAGTAAGATAGAGGTCACCCGATGCTTTAGTTGAATTAATAGAGACCAAAACACCTCAGTCTGCTATACCCAGTAACAAAGCAACATCTTGTCTAGTAAACGCAACCGGTACATCTAAAACATTTAAAATATTTAGTTATCTTAGAGAAGATAGGCCTGATATGATTTGATATCAGGCTCACCGTGGGCCTGAAATGAAATATTTTCAGGCTTAACATGTGCCTGAAATTAAATAATTTCATACCTAACGAGGATCTGAAATGATTTTATTTCAAGTCTACCAAGGGCCTGAAGTGATATCATTTCAGACCCTCGGTAGGCTTGAAATGTTTTCATTTCAATGGCCTGAAATGAGTCTGAAATTAAATCATTTCAGGCTCTCTTTATCCCTATTTTATCTTACTATAATTCATGTTTACAATTCATAATTAAAAGATGTACCTGAGAATCTAAAAGCTTTCGAAGTTGAATCTCAATTTTCAAATATATTGACCAAAATTCCACAGATATACTGCAATTCTTGTATGTCCAAGCAAATACTGAAGGGAGACTTTTTGATCTTCGCAATGTGTCGACCATGTAAAATTTGAAACGCTTTAAAAAAACTATAAAAGTGATCTAAAACACTGCATCAATGTAATTTTTGTCCAAAGTCATCTGAAACCTACAGGTTGTAAATATTACAAATTTATTAAGAACCAAACCCAAATATTTTTAGATTTGCAAAATCAAAATGGAATTTTGTATAAACAGGCCTAAAAATAGTACTGTTTTAACCTAATCAGCTCGCTAATATACCTTGGTGAATAATCCTAAGGAAGAAGACACTGAAACACCCACAGTCCTTTTTCCGCCATAATGAAAATAAAGTAGTACAGAAACCCTAACCCCTACACTGGAGAGGGCCGATCAGTGTCGACTTCCACTCAAACCCTTAAAGCCGCCTAAGGGATACATGAACAGACTTGCCTAGGGTTTTGGTTGGGGGGAGTGGGGAGGGATTGGGGGGATGAGCTCGCTACTATAACACAGTTAGGGCGCCCACATAGGTGTCACTTTTCGGCAATGACAAGTAAGTTGCCTGCGCTGAGAGAGAAAGAAGAAAAAGGATGATACCTGGGCATCCGAACCACATTCTCTTATTTTAAAATCAAAACTCTGAAAAAGTGGTTCAGATGCCTCAGAAAGTTAATTTAGAAAGGGTTGGCGGGAGGGATATATGAGGAAGAAGATAATTTTTGATGCGCCATTTGATAAAAACCAAACCTCGCGACGTTTTTTTGATAATTATGATTTCTTATGTGTGTCGTTGGGTAAAACGCCAACTGAACTGGAGTATGAAGAAACCCTTCACTGAGTCATGATGAAGGAGGATTTCATCTAAGCAGGTTTCTCCTTTCAAATCATCTCATGGGTTGCTGCATTTAATGAATTTAAAGACTTCTTGGTGTTCTTTATTTTGTATGTGAAGCGTCTGTTCATAGCATATTTAGCAAGTGTGTCTTTAAAATATTTTTTATATTGCATAATCCTACAATAAGAATTGATATATATTTATGTTAGTACTACTTAAATTGAGTTGAGTTAACATTATGAAAGTTTAAAAAATAAGTCACCTGACTAACACAAAATTCCTCAACAGAGTCATGGACTTCTTCCATTAGCAATGGAACAAGTCTTGTGTTCATTTTATATTCATCTTTAGCTAATGAAAATTACTCTTCAAGGTCACTATATTCGTTAGTGTTAACTGACTCGTCTAATGAATAGTGTATATCATTTGCTAAGAATTCATCATCGAATACATTCATTTCAATTTTCACTTCCATTTTATTGTCGTTATATTCTTGTTCAGCCCACATATTCTAAAAAAGATCTTCCAATCACGTAATCGTATATACTAGATCATCTTCAAAACTAGGAGTTAATTCATTCAAATTGAAATTGTAATTAATAATCTCTCCAGTATTGACCATAACACTAGAGGAAATTGAAGGTGTCATATTGTCGGTACTCATATTTATATTTGAAGTAATGGATTTGTTTCAATTCTCTATTTGTGAATTTATAAATTGTATTATAACTGTGAGCGCCTCATAAGAAATTTAATTTGATCTTCCATACATTGATATAATAAAAAATTAACCATGTTGTGAATAACAATTCTATTAAGATTACAAATATTTAAAAAACACAATAGTCGAGCAGAGGAAGTTAATAGATTATTAAATATATATCTTGCTAAAATTGTATTATAAATCTTTTAGGATTTATCCTTTTTAGAAATAATTGTATTTTCGACAATTTACCAAAGGACGTACCTAAATATCGGAAATTATCAAAGGGCGTATCATGGTTTCTATTTTACCAAAGGGCGCAGGCCTTTATGTGAACTTCCTCTTATACCTCTCCTTCTAACTGCTGTCTTTCTCTTTCTCTCTCTCAGTAACAAATTTTGAGACATCTGCACGTACTTTTTCAGACTTTTATTTTAAAATAATATATTATGAAATCGACGCTAAAAACGTAAGATAAAAATTAAAAAAATATTTCAGTTAAAAATAACTCATCCAACGTGATTTAAAAATATAAATAAATAATTTTTATATTTGATTAATAAAAATTAATATATTAAATAATATTTAATAAATATATTAATATAAAAAATTAAAAAAAACAATGCAGAAATAAAAAAAAAGCATAAAAAAATTTCAAAAAACAAAACGTATGCAGAAACAAAAAAAATGTAAAAAAATTTAAAAAAAAACATATGCGTGGGTCTCAAATCTATTGATTTCAAGCCAACGTTGGGCCTGAAATAAAAATATTTCAAGTCTAGCGTGGGCCTGAAATCTTTTGATTCAGACCCGACATGGACTCAATTTTTTTTCTATTTTAAAAATATATTAATATAAAAAACCTATCAAAATACTTAATTTCAAATTAAAACGCAGGATCTGAAGTCATGTTAGGAGGGCCTGAACATAGATGGGATGCCCATCAGTGGGTTTTGGTCAAAACTCACTGATATTTCTAAATTACACTTATTTGATTGGTGATATATAATATATAGATGTTTGGACACCTAAAATATCATCTCCTACCTCTACCCTCTCTATTCATATGGAGTTTTCAGAAATCCAGATATGGGAGGTCTATCAGTGGGTTTTGGTCAAAACCCACTGATATTTCTATATTTCTCCTATTTGATTGGTGATATCTAATATATAGATGTTTGGACACCTAAAACATCATCTCCTACCTCTACCCTGACCAAAACCCACTGATGGACCTCCCATATCTGGATTTCTGAAAACTCCATATGAATAGAGAGGTTAGAGGTAGGAGATGATGCTTTAGGTGTCCAAACATCTATATATTAGATATCACCAATCAAATAGGAGTAGTTTAGAAATATCAGTGAGTTTTGACCAAAACCAACTGATGGACCTCCCATATCTGGATTTCTGAAAACTCCATATGAATAGAGAGGGTAGAGGTAGGAGATGATGTTTTAGGTGTCCAAACATCTATATATTAGATATCACCAATCAAATAGGAGTAATTTAGAAATATCAATGAGTTTTGATCAAAACCCATTGATGGACCTCCCATATCTGGATTTCTGAAAACTCTATATGAATAGAGAGGGTAGAGGTAGGAGATAATGTTTTAGGTGTCCAAACATCTATATATTAGATATCACCAATCAAATATGAGTAGTTTAGAAATATCAGTAAGTTTTGACTAAAACCCACTGATGGACCTCCCATATCTGGATTTCTGAAAACTCCATATGAATACAGAGGGTAGAGGTAGGAGATGATGTTTTAGGTGTCCAAACATCTATATATTAGATATCACCAATCAAATAGGAGTAATTTATAAATATCTGTGAGTTTTGACCAAAACCCACTGATGGACCTCCCATATCTGGATTTCTGAAAACTCTATATGAATAGAGAGGGTAGAGGTAGGAGATGATGTTTTAGGTGTCCAAACATCTATATATTAGATATCACCAATCAAATAGGAGTAATTTAGAAATATCAGTGAGTTTTGATCAAAACCCACTGATAGACCTCCCATATCTAGATTTCTGAAAATTCCATATGAATAGAGAGGGTAGAGGTAGGAGATGATGTTTTAGGTGTCCAAACATCTATATATTAGATATCACCAATCAAATAGGAGTAATTTAGAAATATCAGTGAGTTTTGACCAAAACCCACTGATAGACCTCCCATATCTACATTTCTGAAAATTCCATATGAATAGAGAGGGTAGAGGTAGGAGATGATGTTTTAGGTGTCCAAACATCTATATATTAGATATCACCAATCAAATAGGAGTAGTTTAGAAATATCAGTGAGTTTTGACCAAAACCCACTGATGGACCTCCCATATCTGGATTTCTGAAAACTCTATATGAATAGAGAGGTTAGAGGTAGGAGATGATGTTTTAGGTGTCCAAACATCTATATATTAGATATAACCAATCAAATAGAAGTAGTTTAGAAATATTAGTGGGTTTTGACCAAAATCCACTGATGGACATCACATCTATGTTCAGGCCCTCCTAGCATAACTTCAGACCCTACGTTTTAATTTGAAATTAAGTGTTTTGATAGGTTTTTTTATATATTAATATATTTTTAAAATAGAAAAAAAAATTGAGTCTACGTCGGGTCTGAATCAAAAGATTACAGGCCCAACGTGGGCTTGAAATAAAATATTTCAGGCCCAATGTGGGCCTGAAATCAATAGATTTCAGGCTCACGTATACGTGTTTTTTTTGAAAATTTTTTACATTTTTTTTTGGGTTTCTGCATACGTTTTATTTTTTAAAATTTTTTAATGCTTTTTTTTATTTTTGCATACGTTTTTTTTTTTGAAATTTTTTATATATTAATATATTTATTAAATAATATTTAATATATTAATTTTTATTAATCAAATATAAAAATTATTTATTTATATTTTTAAATCACGTTGGATGAGCTATTTTTAACTGAAATATTTTTAAAATTTTTACCTTACGTTTTTAGTGCCGATTTCATAATATATTATTTTAAAATAAAAGTCCAAAAAAGCACGTGTAGATGTCTCGAAATTTGTTACTGAGAGAGAGCAAGAGAAAGACAACAGTTAGAATGAGGAGTATAAGAGGTAGTTCACATAAAGGTCTGCGTCTTTTGGTAAAATAGAAACCATGTTACGCCCTTTGGTAATTTTTGATATTTAGGTACGTCCTTTGGTAAATTACCGTTATATTTTAGATAAAAATAAAATTAGGATTTTGATTTAATGAGTTAAAATCAAAACATTTAAATACATCATGCTAATCTATAAAAAGGGAAAAAGATAACTAATAACTAGAAAAAGAAAATAAATATGTCTCAATTAATCCTAGCGAACACCTTCATCTTCAGTAGGTTTTTAGATGTCTCAGTGCTTTAGAGTTTTTCAAGAATACTTGAAATTTTAGAGTACTTTTTATGTCGGGAGTTTTGGAGTTGTCAAAATAGTGATTTACACTAAACCAAAAACTCGACATTTCGATTTTAAGGATGCTTCACTGTACAGAAAGATTTGAGCGGTAACCCAAAAAAAGAATAGAACTGAGTTTCGCCTGACCATTGTAGTCGGAGCTGGCAGGGAGGAAGGTTGTGTTTCGCTGGTTAGGACTTCAGTTGCCTGGAGAGGAGGATCGTTTGTCTTCGTTAAGTTATTGTGCCGTGCCACAGACCGTCCAAACCACATCAGTGTTGGAAATGACGTAGTGTTTAGGTTTAGGTTTTCATATTTCACTACAAGAAAACTCAGGATTACCGACGGAATTATTTTCCGTCAGTGTTTTTGTGACAGAATTTGTATACCGTCGGAATTTACTGACGGAATAAATTTTCCGTCAGTAAATCCATTTTTCCCGTCGGCAAATTATAAACCCTATCCGGCCGGAATAATTAGATTCCGACGGAATAGTAATGCCGTCGGAAATTACCGACGGAACATTAATTCAGTCGAAAATTCCCGACGGAATAACTGTTCCGTCAGTAATTTCCGACGGAATTACTATTCCGTCGGAAATGATTTTTGTTGGAATTTTTTTTTTACATCAGCCCTTTTGTTGGGGAATTTTTTTTTTTTTACATCAGCCCTTCCCGAAAGGAATTTTGTATTCCCGACGGAACAGTACTTCCGTCGGGAATTCCCGACGGAAGTACTGTTCCGTCGGAAAGGGGCTAAAAAATCGCGCGAAAACAAAATTCCGACGGAACAGTACTGCCGTCGGAAATTTCCGACGGAACAGTACTTCCGTCGGGAATCCCCGACGGAAGTACTGTTCCGTCGGAAATTTCCGACGGCAGTACTGTTCCGTCGGAAAGGGGCTAAAAAAAATCGCGCGAAAAAAAAAATTCGGCGGCTTAATTAAAAATCGCCCGTGCCCTAATTTTCACTCACGCGCGCCTTGTCTCCGCGTCGGTGCCTCTTCCTTCACGCGTCGCCGCCGCCGCTCGCTCTCGGTAAGCTTTTCTCCCTATTTCACTCTCGCGCGTCGGTGCCTCTTCCTTCACGCGCGCCTTGTCTCCGGCGTTCACAGCCTCGGCGGAGTGCGACTTCACAGCTTCGGCGGCGTGGCCCAGGCGCGTGGCCGAGGTGGCACGGCCTGGGGCACGCCGGCGTGCCCCTGCGGCCCTGGGGCCACGCCAGCGGCCCTGGGGCCACGCCGGCGTGCCCCTGCGGCCCTGGGGCCACGCCGGCGTGCCCCTGCGGCCCAGGGGGCACGCCGGCGGCCCTGGGGCCACGCCGGCGGCCCTGGGGGCACGCCGGGGCCCTGGGGGCACGCCGGCGGCCCTGGGCGCACGCCGGTGTGCCCCTGCGACCCTGGGGGCACGCCGGCGTGCCCCTGCGGCCATGGGCTGGCTGGCCCAATTATAATTGGCTAATTAGCATGGCTGGCTGGCCCAATATGCCAGCCGGCTAGCTGGCCCAATTAGCCTGGCTGACCCAATTGGGTCGGCTGGGCCCGCAGGCGATTGGCTCAATTGGGCTGTTGCGCGTGCCTGTTTGGATCTAGCATGCCAATTCGGTTGTCGTTGTAGCAATTCGAATTGTGGCCTGGCCAATTGACACGTTTTGTTACCTTAATATTGTATTATTTGTTATTAATTAGATTTTGTTTGTACTTTTATAAGTTACTGCAGTTGCTGCTTCCCTTCTAGACTTGTACTTGATTTAAGGTATCTATTTTATTTGTATTTTGGTTGCAATGCTTACATTATGTGTTAGATCATTGTAAATTTAATTTGTTAATAGTATATGGTGTAAATTAGTTATTTATTAGAAATGATCTTACTTAGATTGTTCTTACTAGTACGTGTTTTCACTGTTTATATAGATTGATCTTACTTGTTTCCTTGATAGTTGTTACCTTGATAGTTTATTTATGACATGTAATTAATATAAAATTTTGATTTAGGTTTAATTTAATTTTATTTGTTTGATATTCTCATCCTACAATTGAATTACTCATTATTAGGCAAAAATGTATATGAACAAAGCTTGGATGTACAACCGATTAGATAAAGGATTTATCAGAGATGATTTTGTTTCTGAACTGGAATCTTTTATGAACTTTGCTAAAAGTCATCCAGAATGTTTGAATGGTTCTGAATTACGATGTCCATGTAATCACAAAAAATGCAGAACAGAGCTTATCGTGATGAGGACACTGTAAGAGTTCATATATGTAGAAATGGATTTGTGTCAAATTATTATAATTGGTACTGTCACGGAGAACCTTATGTGTACGAACCAATTGGACCTTCTGCTGGTTCAACATCTGATATAAATGTTGTTGCACCTGATACAACAACTAATATTGGAATGCAAACAATGGTTAAGGATGCAATCAATGTTGTTCAATTTTCTCATGTAGATGATATACCAACACAAGAATATCAACAATTATCTGAAATGTTAAATGCCAGTGAAAGAGAACTGTGGGAAGGCATTCCATCTGGTCATTCGCAACTTTCAGCTACTGCAAGATTATTAAATTTGAAAGCAGAACATCATTTTTCAGAAAGATGCTACGATGACATATGTCAATTGATGTCTGAGTTGCTTCCTGCTGATAACAGAATGACCGATAGCTTTTATAATACCAAAAAATTGGTCAACGGTTTAGGTTTGCCATTTGAGAAGATTGATTGTTGTATCAATAACTGCATGATATTTTGGAATGAAGACAATGAACTGAGTGAATGTAAAATATGTGGTCATCCTCGTTATAAGCCTCTTACTCGCATACCCGGGAAGAAAAAGAAAAAGATTGCTTGGAAATGTATGTATTACTTTCCATTGACTGCAAGACTTCAACGTTTATATGCATCTACTGCTACAGCTAGTCAAATGATATGGCATCATGAGCATGTACACGAGGGAGGTCTAATGTGTCATCCCTGTGATTCCCCTGCATGGAAACATCTTGATAGTGTGTTTCCTTCATTTAATATGGAACCACGGAATGTGCGATTGGGACTTTCTGCAGATGGATTTCAACCATTTGGTCAATCAGGACAACAATATTCTTCTTGGCCAGTTATATTAACACCGTATAATTTACCACCATGGATGTGCATGAAAGATGAATTTATGTTCCTTACTATACTGATTCCTGGTCCAAGCAATCCTAAAGAGAAGATAGATATTTTCCTCCAACCTTTGATTGCTGAGTTGAGTGATTTATGGAATGTAGGGTCCTTAACTTATGATGTTGCAACCAAAACTAATTTTACATTACATGCTGTATTATTATGGACAATCAGTGATTTTCCAGCATATTCGATGTTGTCAGGATGGAGTACATCGGGAAAATTAGCATGCCCACATTGCATGATGGACTCTGATGCATTTTCATTACCTTGCAGTGGAAAAGTTTCTTGGTTCGATAACCACCGTAAATTTTTACCCATTGATCACCCTTTTCGGCGAAATAAAAAAAATTTCCTAAAGAATGTAATAGTCAGCAAATCTCCTCCAGTCATTGCTTCAGGTGAAGATATTATTGGTCAAATTGACAGTTATGGATTTCTTCCAGTTTCTCAACCTGGTGCGGATGACATAAACAAGTACATTGTCCGGATGTGCAAGTGTGGATGGAAGAAAAGGAGTATATTTTGGGATCTACCCTATTGGAAGTATCTGCTAATTCGACATAATTTAGATGTTATGCATGTTGAAAAAAATGTCTTTGATAATATATTCAACACTGTGATGAACGTCCCTGGAAAAACTAAAGACACTGCAAAATCACGTGAAGAATTAAAAGAGCTAGTTAACAGACCAGAATTGCATCAGGATGTAATATATTTAGAATCTTTTAATAATTTTTATACAGATTCACTCCGAATGGCCACCGAGTGTCATCCTATATCACTGGCAAATTTAAAGAAAGAATGTGCCCTGCTGGTTTGACTTGGAGACATGTAGATGAGGAGACTAAGACATTTTACTATAATGAATTTGTAGTAAGTATATTTAATATATTTTCTATTATAAAATTTTATAAACTCATTTTAATAATTTGCATTGCAGAAAAAATATACATGGGAGGACGGACACGAGGCAGAATTTAAAAATACATGGAATATATATTGTGCCAAGTTGTACCGTGACCACATGTATTATTTAAGGAAAAAGGAAGCGCGACCTCCATATGTTAATGCCGAGACCTGGGGTGTATGGACGGCCACTTGGGCAGAACAAAGATGGAAGGAAAACGCTGAAAAGGCTCGAGCCAACAGAAATACAGAGCCAGGTGGCCCGAGCACCGGAACAGCCCGGCATTCATCTGGATCTAAATCTATTGTTGAGCATACTATGGACTTGGTGAGTTTAATTCAAAGCTACCTTATTGCATGTAAATTTTATATTTATTAATTACCTAACTCATATAATTATGTTCTAATAAATATGTGTATATAGGAACGAGATCTTGCTCGCCAGCCCACTTGTATGGAAGTATTTTTGAAGACCCATAAGAAGAAGGATGGCACCTTTGTCGATTCTCGATCACAGGCGATACACGTATAATTAATATCCTACTTCTATTTAATCGTTTCTATCTTTATTAACGTTAAAAATTGTATACAATTTAAATATGCATCTGATAATCCTTTTTCATACAGGATCAATTTACAAATAGAATGGTCGAGGCATCTCAGCCATCGATAGAGGGAGGGGAGCCACAGACTTTGTCCACCGACCAGCAGAATGAAATATATTATGATGTTGTCGGTGGACGGACAAAAAACTCCACCCTCTACGGGCTTGGCTCACAAGCCAAAGTTGTATTCGAATGTTTAAGGATGCCCAGGGGTCGTGCCTCTTCTTCTGCTTCTTCTTCTGAGGTGCAGTCTTTACGACATGAAAATGAAGAATTGCGCACTCAAATTGCCTCCATGGATCAGAAGATGGATCAGTGGATAGCTACTGAGGCGCAGAGGAGAGCGGAGGAGGAACAGAGTAGAGCGGAGTTGGATCAGAGGAGAGCGGAGGAGGATAGGAGGAGGGCGGAGGACGATCGGAGGAGAGCGGAGGAGGATCGGAGAAGAGAGGCCAACCATAAAGCTTTGATGGATCATATGATGGCGGTCATAGCTACTTTTACCCCTCCTACACAAACACAGCACAATTTTGAGTCACAAGAGACTCAAGACCCGATGGACGGTGTCGAGTAGATTTGTTTAGGTATGTTAAACTATAACATTTGTTTTATTAAAATCATATAAATTGTATTTATTCTGTAATTACATTCTAATATAATTTTTTTTGCCTGACTAGGTTTATTTTGCAACCCGATACAGCGATGGAGAGGGATTTCATCGGAATCCTCGGGTTATGGATATATTAGTCTCTTGGTTACAAGTAACATACGACAAGAGTTTTTTCTATTGTAGTTGTTTCTCTATTTAAGTTTGGTGGATTATATTATTGTGGATGTAGTTTCTTTCCATTTTATGAAGATTTGATTGCCCTGCCAAAATAATTGCCTTATACTAAGAATCTAACAAATATAATCTTGTATTCTTGTTATTGTTGGAGGATTTTCCGAGATTTTATACTAAATTGAAATTACAAAAACAATTTCAACTTATCTCTGTTGAGTGGCCGAGTTGAAAACCGAAGCTGCCGAGTGAGATCCGAGTGGCCGAGTGAGGTCCGAGTGGAATCTCCCGACCCGAGCAGGTTTTCCCGAGTGGCCGAGTGAGATCCGAGTGAAATCTCCCGAGCGGCCGAGTGAGCTTCCGAATGAAGTTTTCCGAGCGGCCGAGTGAGCTCCCGAGTGAAGTTTCCCGAGCGGCCGAGTGAGCTCCCGAGTGAAGTTCCCCGAGCGGCTGAGTGAGCTCTCGAGTGGCCGAGTGAGCTGCCGAATGACCGAGAGAGGTTTCCGAGTGGAGTTTCCCGACCGGGATCTCCCGAACAGCAGTAGGACGTCTCCCGACCAGGGAGTTGCTGAGGCCTGCGCAGCGCAGTTTCCTTGAAACAGATTCGTCCTCCTCCGGCGGTGCTTCGAGGCTCAGATGGACTTCCGTCTCTCAGGATACAACAGCAGACCACGGGCACAACGGAGCACGCGTTGCTCGTGGCGAACTGAGGAGGTACCCGACTGCTATCAGCGGAGTCGGGGGCGAAGTGGAGTGGAGAAGAATTTCGCACTGCGTCTCTGCCTGTGCGTCTCTGTTTGCTCTCGGTCACGGCCTCCTTTTATAGGCTCAGACCTCGCAGTATTAAATGACGAATTAATCGTCATTTAATGGCATTTACCCGACCAGATCCAAACGTCTGGGGGTTACTGATCTCGCATTAAACACAATTAATGCATCAGTTACATTCGAGCAAAAATCAAATCGGCAAAACTTTGGTTCATCTGCTTGGACAAATTTTGCCCCGACCGGTCCGACATTCGACGTGCGCGGGTCGTGCATGCACACGAGTTCACTTGGTTCAGTATAAATCCGGGCCCTGGATTTGCACCCCCCCTGCGCACCCACGCGTGAGAGAGAGCCTCTCCCCTAGCATTTGTTCACAACTACCATGCTTGTGATACAATATAAACCAAATATTTTGCCTTAACCTCCCAATGTGGGACTAAAGCCCCCCTCTCAAGGGGGCCCTTTTATTCTCCTCCTCACTTTCTACTCAAGAGAAAGTAACAATGTGGGACTAAAAGTCCCTCCACCTCTTTCCCATTCACACCATATATCCAAAGATATATAACAGTTATACATTATTTTCGAGGCTGGTGTCCTAGGTTTGCTAAAGACATGATTTTGTGATACTTCGTGGAATGATTTAAGTATTTTCATGTTCAGCAAAGATATTTAGCTAGAATAGTTATGGGAGTAGTCCTGATTAATTGGAGTTGATTATCTATATGTTTGGTTAACTTTATTGGTGGATTAGCGTCTTGTTAACGGGACAGCTATGGAAAAATTTCATACTATAGTGATATTTTTTCTAGTTATGTTTGCATGTTTTTATTTTTTATGGATGTAGTTTGTTTCCATTTTCTCAAAGATACTCTTGGTACTCTTGTTTCTCTATTGCTGCCAATTTCCTTCTGATCATTGTTGAAAAAGAGAGCATTTGGCTAGATAATCCACATATCTCTCTCATTTTCGTTTTATGGTGAGTTGTCTGCATCATTTGTGTTAACCTTTAACAAATGATCAAGTATTACAGGATTTGATCAGTGATTTTGATTGTCATTTAATTGCCTTATGTATTTTGATTTTGGAGCCTCAGCTCTCCCATCTGTGAAGTGGCCTTTCTCAATCATGGTCTCTTCCACACCGCAGTACATTCTTCCCAAGACTCCACAAGAAGAGAAGCCTAGAAAACATGTTTTTAATAACCACTCATCTTTAATATTGAATCATGTTTCCATGGATGGCCTTGATGTCAACCTGAAAACTCCTCATGGTCTAGCAGCTCAGGTGTGTCACGATTTACAAACTAGTTTTACACATCATGATTCATGAATCACTCTAATGATATATATCCAAAGTGACAAAATTTGATGCCATGTTCTTGTAGAAACGTGCGGATCTTGATAAACGAGGCTTCAGTCAATATTCTCAGTGTACATATCAGCCTTTTACCTCCGATTCTTTTGCTGCTTCACTCCCCCCATTTGGATGAAATCCGAATGATCTCCACCTTCTCAGACCACGGCCTTCCTGGCACTGGCAGCAGTCCTTTCTCCAATATTCAACATGCACATGATGTAACAGTTGCCTCTCCAAAGCAACAATTTCTTGGTGATCAAATTGGGCACTGTAACTTTGTAGGTGAACCTAGTAACTTGTAAGACATGTTCAGGTTTTTGGTACAAGTTCTCTACTGTTCTTTTCAGCATTAGCTTTTCATATTTTGATGACATTATGGTATGCTTGATTTGTTCATTAGGAATATTTTCTGGCCCATTAAAATGTCCGGCCAGCTAACTATCTTTCATGATGGTTATGTGAATGTGTATGATTATGTTTCATCAGACAAGGTTAATATTTATGTTCCTTGGTGTTTATGTAATTTGTGTGAAGTAAGAGATGGCATGCTTATGAATCTATATCGATGTGTGTTTTGAACTTTCAGGTACAGGAGATTCATTCTTTAGCAAGACAGGGACCTAATATGACTCCAAATGTTATGAATCAAACAGCCCATGCACCTGTACCAGCCACGTTAGTGGCTCCAATCAAAATGACAGAATCAATTGATTCAAGGACGAAGAGGCAGGAGCATAATCCCTTTGTCGATGCTTCTAAACTCGGATGTTTTGCCATCAGGTACATCACATTCAGCTGCTAGCTCAGGATGTGGTTGAGAATGAATAGTGATGCAGCAGATTCTAAAGGTGCCGTTCAGTTGGTTCCAACAAGCCAGGAAGAGGCCTCCAAAACTTTATCTGCTGCTTTTTGCTCAGAAACTGCAGGAACTACCATGCCAACAGGTAATCTGGTTCATCGGTTCATGATTCCCATCACTATTCTGAGTATACTTATTTATTACATGACAAATGTTATCAACAAGACCAATGTTGGCATATCAATTATTCTTTTCCTATGTTGCAAAACTAACTATTAGCTTGCAGTTTTAATAAGATAATGCTGGTTGTTTATTTGCAGCTGTTCCTCAAGGTCGGAAGGCATCACTAGCTCGATTTTTAGAAAAGCGCAAGGAGAGGTTGGCTTTTGTGGTAAGTTCAATTCTTTATTATTTCAATCTCTAGTTATCATCTTCCTCTTTGCTACTTGGACTTTTCTGGACTTTGAAGACTTACAAATTAGAACTTGTACAGTTCTTGTCTACCTAAGAATTCTTCTGCTTATGTCTAGGTTGACCAGTGCTGTCCCCTACTCTTGCTCCAAGAGGAACCCAGAGAATGGTAGTGGCTTAGAAAGTAACAATATGTCAAGCATATCTTCATCAAATGAAATCAATATTTCTTGCAACCAGAAGGACTAGTGGCTTATGACAAATCTAAAGTCCATCGAGAATCGAGAATGGGGAGTCTCAAGTACCAAGTAACATACGTTTATGTATATGAAAGTGCCAACTTGGTACCAAGTTAGTAAAGATCAAAACTGCTGGCTTTATATGTGTTATTTGTTGTCATCTTTTTATTTGGATTTTATGTTAAAAGATAAAGTGAGATTTTTTGTTTTTCTATGATCTATTATGGAATAACATCTACCTGATATGTCTTTTAAACATTCGTAATTACAAATTAGAATTGGAAGTATTCTAAACAATTAAAAGTTTCTAAATTTGAATATCTTGCTGTTGGAAATAAATTGCTCAAAGAGAAACAGAAGATAAATAATCTTGAATACCTTGCTTTTTAATATTACGATGTGTATAATTTAATTTGCGATAAAATTTAAAATATATTTATTTTTATAATATTGTAAATAATCTGTCCCAATAAATATTGTTACTTGATAATATTTTTAATTAATATTATCAACAATATTTTTAATAATAATTAAATAATAACTAATGTTGACCATAATTTATTATTTATATTATTGTTATTGCATTAATTTAATGGGTATGATAATATTTTGGGGAATATAGTGGAAATTACCGACGGAACCTTTGATTCCGTCGGAAACCCCCGGAATACCGACGGAATTTCTAATTCCGTCGGTATTCCGTCGGTGGTATGCTTAGTCTTCGATAAATAGATATTTCCCGACGGAATCACTGATTCCGACGGAATCACTGATTCCGTCGGAATCCACCGACGGAACTGTCAATTCCGTCGGTGGATTCCGACGGAACGGGGGATTCCGTCGGTGGATTCCGACGGAATCACTGATTCCGTCGGCGGCACTGACGGAATCCGCGTGTCCGTCGGAATCCACCGACGGAATCCCCGGTTCCGTCGGTGGTTTCGTTAACAAAACACTCGGGATTTCTCGACAGAATTAGTATTTCCGTCGGGAAATGCCAACCGAATCTATCCGTCGGAAAATATATTTACCGACGGACAATTAGTTTCCGTCGGAAAATATATTTTCCGACGGAAATTTTTCCGACTTATGTTTTCCCGTCGCAGTTCCGTCGGTAACGATGATTTTCGACGGAATTCCGTCGGTAAATTCCGTCGATAAACCTGTATTTTTTTGTAGTGTTTGTCTTTTTATGAAGAAGTTGAATCATCGTCATTTCTAGATCGAATGCATGTTGCGAAGAAAATCGGACGTGGTTCAAATTTCTTTTTCGGTTTGGATGCACACAAGTTACACAACGACCACAAGGGAAAATGGGGAGGGTAAAAATGATATTCCATACATAATTTAGTAATTTCAAAGTAATATACGTAAATTGGGTAATTGGAAAAGTTAACTGCGTGATTCGATAACAAACTGTAACATTTTAAAGTAAAATTTAAATTTCCTATAAATTTAATTATTAAAGGTAATTGGTCAAGTGGAAATTCGGAGAAAAAAAACGTTGGTAATATGGATTTTCTCAATTCAGTCGACGTCCAGTTTCATGCTCGATCCAAATCTCAAATCGACGCCCAGTTTGGAGGGTTTCTGTCTCGGGCTGAAGTCCACAACCAAAACCCACCTTCCTCATCCTACAGGCGCTCCTTCTCTAACTCCACAAGTCCTCAAGACCGCGGGAATCGATCAGCAGTTACCGGGAGCTTCTTCTTAGGGTGGGCGATAAGTGCCCAGAATGACAACATAGTAGGGTTCTTCTCCTCTGATCGTATCGAAGGATGAGGTGGATTTTTAATTTGACGACGATTACAGTTGGTCAATGGAGAAGGATGGTGGTATCACACAGCGGAGCGAAGAACTACTTCGATCGATTGGCGCCCGTCCTGCAAAAAAGATGACCCGTCAACAACCCACCGAGAAAGTTTCCCGACAAAGTCCTTCAATGATCAAGTCAAAATCCGATGGAAAAGATGGAGTTAAGGCAGAAACAACTGTAGTTAAAAATATTACGCATACCTGTATGTGAAAGAAGGAAAGTCTTAGGGGGCGTTTGGTAGATTTATTTTTTATTTTCATTTTCCGTAGAAAATACGATTTTCTGGAAAACATGTTTGGTTTGTATTTTCCAGCCTTGTTTTCCAGAAAAATATATAGCGTTTTCTGGAAAACTAGAGAATGAAAGAAAGTCATTTTCTAGAAAATGAGAAAATACGATTTTCTGGAAAATGAAAACAGAAAATGGAACAAACCAAACACCCCCTTATATAGTCGGATGAATTGACAACCTCTATCCCCCTTCTGCCCCCTTTTTGTCTCATGCGGGGACAGAATTAGGGACCACTGTCAACTCGCTGACCGACGTCGCATGATCCGACATATGTAGGGGGCGTCGTGGTACGAGTTGTCGGAGCTTGTCAGGAACGTACTGTGTCAGCGAGATCTTCGCGATTCGGACACTAGTGGTGTCAGGCCCGAACTAGCGTGCGCCGACTCTATTACTACCTTTATCTGCGTGGTGTCAGAGGGTAGGTACGACTTCTGACAATGACCACTTTTGAACCATAGCACCCGTAAAGAATACGTCGATCAACTATCTCAAGGAACACCAAACTATAAGGCAAACGGTACACTGGTCGGCACATATGCGACGTACCGAGCTGTGGTGTACATGGACATCGATCGACCAGTCTGTCTCCAGGAAGACAGAATTATAATATAAGGAGTATGTCGATCGGCTGATGTTAGGTTGCACACTCAGTGCCCCCCGATGAGGCTAGCTCAAGACTCAAACTGGCGAGATATCCGATTGGGACATCCGATCCGAGTGGAACTCAGACTGGTGACGATCCACCTCATCTCCTGCCCCACCATGCCGGGCTATCTGACTCCCTTTTAGAAGTGACTCATCTTTACGAAATATCACGCTGACCGATCAAATTACACATGAGCTAAGGCAGGCTCCTTATAGGTTTCTTTTCTTTGTATTTTAGTTACTTTAGCTATTTCAGAAATTGCCTGCTAAAATTTGCTTTGTTGTCGGAAAATTGTAACTAGATCCGCATATCCATGAGATTTTGACAGCATCAACTGCGTGCTCATAAACAAAGAACTTGCCTCCTTTGTGTTGTTAGATGAAAGAACAAGGCTTCAAACTCAAGTCTTTTAGCATGCTTCTTCATTTTTTCTTCTTCCATTGTTATTGGTTCTTCCTCATTGTCTTCTTGTTCTTCCTATTTTGCTGCTGCTGCTCGCCCGTCTTCTTTTGGCCCTTTCTTTTTTGTTCGATCGGCATGATGGGTCAGCATGGTACTGAAACACTTCTATTCTGGCTGGGGATTGATAGGCTGACTTGGATTAAAAAAATTTCAAACCTTAATTAGTTTTTGTTGCTTACTCTACAATCACTTTACTACGATCACTTTACTACTTACTCTACAATCACTTTACTACTTACTCTACAATCACTTTACCTCATCATCTTATTTCACCACACCCATAGGAGTTATTTACCCCTATTTTATTGAGATTTTCAGAGGCACAATGGAGGGCCCACCCCTATTGCCACGTCGGCCATCCCTTACATGGCACAACGCATGGCAAATTAAATAGTCATCTCTCTTTTAAGTGGGAGGGAGAGGCACTCCTTGAAGAAAACTCTTGATCATTTGCAGAGCTCGAGCTGGTTGATAGCTTGGAACTAAATGACCGGCTTCTCTCACAGTGGCAAATGTCAATTGTTGTTCATACACCACCGTGTATCCCCCAACCTACGTATCAACAAAAAAAAAAATCCTCACAATTAATATCATCCTCGTCGGCAAACCATTTGCTACTATGTTTATTTGCTTAGCATATTCCACGGAAGGTTCTTTCCATCATCGAAGGAAATCATCGATGAAGGTTAAGGATGCAGGTGGATGTTATTGTTAGGGCATAAATTTTATAAATCCCAAAATATCTAACTTAATTAACTAAAAAAAATATACAATATTAAGTTATCTACCTCATTGTTAAGCATCCAAGCTCTCCACGGAGACTTCACAGCAAGTCCTAGCTCCTTCAGGGAGTATCTTGTTGAAGTAACAGGAATCCTTCCATCGATGTCGCCACTGCATAGTTGCATCCATGCATACGAAAAAGTAAGTCCAACCTAAGTTTATTATGGGACACAACTCGAGTGAAAACCCTTCATTTATGATCTGATGAACCATATTTTTTATTATGCAGAACTCTTAAAGTTATAATTACTTGTACACTTGATATAAGAAAATACAAAACTAATAACACTATACGAATATATACATAAAATCGGAGTGATTGCCTAATACTAAACTAGTGCACCTATTTCTATCAAAAAAATTATTGCATCTATACTTATTTATACAAGTCATACAAAATTAGTGCACCAATTAAACTAGTGTACCTTCGAGTATATAAAACAGATACTGTGAACTTTAATAGAACCGAAGTATGATGAAGAAACCCTTCACTGAGTCATGGTGAAGGGGGATTTCATCTAAATTTTGTCCTTTCAACTCATCTCATGTGTTGATACATTTAATGAATTTAATGATAAGACTATAATTTATTGTTTTACCTGTACTTCAAAATTCTTAACTTGTTAGATAGCAATTCATTGATGATTGGCAACATTGTGAAAGGTGAATCTGACCAACTACGTATCACTTCGCTGCATCCAGATACAATGTTAATAGGAGAGCTAAATTTTCATTATTTTGTTTAAAGAAAAGAAGTTTCTTGGGTGCATTGAAATGTATATACCTACAAGCAGACCAAGTGTAATTGAGCTTTGTAACATTGGCATGTAGAGCTTTCTGCACCTCTGGATTGTTAAGGTATGCCTCCACATAATTGGGAGTACAAGGATCGAAATTCTCGATCTGCATCAGAATTTAAGTTCAACATTTCGGTGATATATATAATCAGCCAACGTTTGTATTTTGAAAACCTGAAATCGAGCATGTTAGTTCCATGGTTTTTCCAATTGACCGGCTATAAACCCTCTCTCATTTTATTACAAATGATACAATTGAGTGAAAAATTGGTGATGGTAGCATTAAGTTTCCAATGAGTTCCAAAAGGAGCCAAGGGAAACAAGACTAGTGTGCAAGTCTAAGCTCCTGCACCTGGTTTTCACCACAATATCTAGAGGAATTTATAATCTCAGTTGCATCTAGAATGGTGGAAATCAATTCCGCTCAGTCAATTGTGCAATTTAACTATATTCAGCGACTGAGAAAGTTAACATAAAACGCATTGCATTGAGATTATAGAACGCTAGAAACTAAATTTTGAAATAATTTAATACGAGAGGGGGCCTTCAAAGAGGAACAAAACTAACATGCAGATCTCTTCTATGTGTTTTTGTGTGTTTGTGTGTGGATATAATCTCGCAATCTTGTGGCATGTATAGGCCTCTCTTCATACAAGTTCTGCATGTGAGGGTTTGCCGCAAGTTAAGTTGCTATTCTATTTTGCAATTCTGCAAAATGGTGGGGAGGGACTAAATCAGGAATCTGAGTAGGCCACAACATGAGAGGTTATTTTTACACTGGCTTAGTGGGAGATCAACTCTTGCTTAATTATGCAATTCTAACATGCGATGACCAATTCAGCCATGTCCGTCCTGTGGTCAAGGAGGGATGTAATTCAACAATAATCTAAATTTAACATGTGGTAGAAGATATTAGTTTGGATTTGATTACCCCTAAATTCAATACAATTTTTCCTATTTTAACTTGCAATGAATTCAGATTCTTGTATTAACTTGTTGGATGATCGATCGAATTTGGCTTTGAAAATTCCAGAAAAATGAGTTAAAAT
This sequence comes from Boesenbergia rotunda, assembly GCA_024364735.1. Lineage (NCBI taxonomy): Eukaryota > Viridiplantae > Streptophyta > Magnoliopsida > Zingiberales > Zingiberaceae > Boesenbergia > Boesenbergia rotunda. Next base: position 40,090 of record JAGFNQ010005827.1, read on the forward strand.
ATAGGGAGGCAAACCGAAGGAGGCTTTGGAGTCGGCGTCACTCCTGAAGAGAAGCACAGCGGCGCGTATATGTTGTAGATATCCAGATCGTCCACGACGCGGCTCCACTCCTCGACCGCCTGTTGGCATTCCTGCCGCTGCTGCACGGCCTCCGGCGAGAAATTGCAGAACTTGTGGATCGCATGGATAGTTTCGTCGGCCATCAACGCGTGCGTCCAGAAGTAGTCAAATATCCCCTTGCTGTCCGTCTCGTCGTTGATAACCGCATTCCCAATCTAATTGCCAAACCAATTTGCAATCAGAACGAGATCTTTCGACCCTTGCTAACCTAATTTTCAATCAAAATGAGATCCGGGATTTAGGGATTAATGTACCGCGATGCCTTTGAGGTTGATGTTGGAATCGTTGTGATGGAGGATGGCGAGGGCAATCTGGGGGACGTAGTGGCCCGCGTAGCTCTCGCCGGTCACGAAAAACTCCCTCCCCTTGTACTCCGGGAACCTTTCGAACCAGTTGAGGAGGAAGACCAACGAGTCGATCGCCGTCCGCTGGTCGCCGCTCTGGGCGTAGTCCGACGTGGTGTTCGAGTAGGAGAAGCCGACGCCTGCGGGGCTCTCCAGGAACAAAACGTTCGCCACTGCAACACACAACACGTCAAGGTTTCTTGAAATACCTTAAATTTTAATAATACAAAAAATACCCTTTACGATTTTCATGTTTGAGACTCAAGACCAAACAAATAATTTTTAAAACTACGAGGTGCAAAGCGAATACCTCTGTTCCAAGCATAAGGATTCTCGTACAGAGTCTTTCCGTCGGACATGACTCGAAACGGCCCGAGCTCTTCCATCGCCCCGTAGCCCAACGACGAACACCCAGGTCCTACACCACACCACCTCAAACGACAACAATATAATCCCCGTTCAATCGATATTATGAAGATAGCATTCGTTCTCTACTAGTTAGTTGTACCTCCATTGAGCCAAAGCACAAGAGGCTTGGACATGCTGTTTTCATCAGCCTCAACAAAGTAGTAAAATAGAGCTCGGCCGCTCGCCTTGTCGACGGTGACATACCCCGCGTACTGATTGAAATTCACCCCTTCCGGTTGGCCGGGTAGCCGAATGAGCTTGTCCCCCTCTTTCAGCCCATAATTATCATAGACTTTCGACTTCAAATCGGATATCGAAAGACGACTACTCGGTGACGAAGAAAAAGAAGAAGAAAACCTTCTTGTTTTGTTACTTAAGTAGAACTTGTTCAAGGCATCTCCCTGCTTCAGTGTGTAACAAGCTATGCAGTGTGCGAGAGAGAGGAGGAAGAAGAAGTGGACGAAACTTTGCTTCATTATTTTGGTTGGGAATGAGACATGTGAATCGAGTGGAACCATTATTAATAGGAGGAATAAGTGGAGAATTTGAGTGATTAATTGATTTTTGTTGGAGCCTTCGGAGAAAGATCTATTTAGTTTGTTTAAAAATGTATCTATTGAGTTTTTTTTTCTTGGCGTGTGGAATAATGAGGAGGGTGAGTTTACTTGGTCAAAAATTAAAAATAGGATAAGAAGTAGTAGTCGATGACTCTTTACTGGTCCATACTAAACATTAATCTACTTCCCAACAACAGAAATGATACCTTGCTCACCATCTCTTGCGCGACCGTGAGCGACATGTAGATGTGGCGTCGCTAGCTCAATTTTTTTTTATCTCTCATTCCGTCTGCCCTCCACTTAAAACTTTCAAAAAACTTTCCCAAATCTAATTTTCCTCTCTCCTAGTCACTCCCTCACTCAGATGTTCTCACTCCTTCCTTCGTTGTCGTCTTCCGTCACACTCGATCCTATCGGTAACACCCCTTTTTCTCATCCACCATGGGCAAAGCAAAGTCGTCGGAAGCCCTTACTCTATAATCTATTTTTCTCTCTGTACAATATTTAGTTGATTGATACCTTGATCCTTCTACCTTGCAAATTTTAGTTAAGAGTTTAGGGTCATGATAAAAACTACAAGGTACAAGTCCTACTACACAATTGTTGCTACACGTTGCAACAGTTATTGTACAAGTAGCTATTATTGCACGGTAGCTGCTATGATGTATAACAACTACTGCACATACTTATACAGTAGCTGCTACAACGTGTAGCAACTACCGCACAACAGTTGCTATAACGTGTAGTAGCTCATATGTGGTACAATGTGTATCATAAATTATTTTTCTGTATATTATATTTTATCCATATTATTCTTCTGGTACCATTGAAAATTTTAATTTGAACTAAATCTATCATTCCCTAACAATGGAAGAAATCTGTTTTAATGAACAACTATATATTCCCCAAGTTACCAAAGATAGAAACCTAAAAATTGGGATAAAATTTGCATTAGTAGAGGAGATATTTTCGTTCTATAACCAATATATATGAGAAGTCAGATTTAGTGTCAAAATAGACAACAACAAGAAAAATAAGAGAATAAATAAGTTGGATGGAAACAATTTGTATGTTGTAAAGAAGAACATACAGATTATAAATGAAATAAAGAAACACAAAGTGATTAACGTAAAATAGAAAGAGCACGAGGCAAAGTTAGGTCTGAATGTATGTCAAAGATTTCATTTGTCAAAGAATACATTAGGCCAAATTAGGTTGACACAAATTTGATAGAAAGTCATAATCATTCACTCTCACTTCCTTCAAAGGTGCTTTTGTTATGCTCACATCATAATATTTTTGCAGTTAAGAAAACATTAACTCAACAGTTTTCAAAGGCTAAGTGCCAACGAGTCAACAAATTCAATTATTGAAGATGAGTATAGAGGGCCTGAGTATGTGATGCATGCAAATCGCAAGCGTACGGTATGGTCATCAAGTAATAAGATATCGAATTCATAGGAACTGACGACAAGTACCAACCTACTAATCAAACTCGATCGTTTGGATCAAATCAGTGGGTGTGCGTTCAAAAAACTAGATTTCCTACAAATAGGAAGGAAGCAGAGCAAAAGGTAGTAAAATCACAAAGAAAAGCAGAGTGTGATCAGAAATAACAAGGCAGTGGAAAGAGTTAGAAGGTTGAATCAAGTATCAAAATGAGAAAGCGATTTCAGGATTTCAGTTTCACCTTTATGTTAGCAAACAAAAAGGTCATGTTTTGGTTCTTGTCTTCATTGTTGATTTGTGTAGGTAGGTCATCCTATGGTATCCAATGTGAATTTTTAAAACTATATCGGTGCATCACCCTAATTCGGCACCTATTTCGGAAGAGACACAACTAGGGATTGTTACTTAATAGGGACCTTGTCACAAGATCCCATTTCCCCTAATAGATCCTCTCCTTAGTGTGTGACACCACAATTAGGTTGTTTCATGGGGTTCTGTGACAACCTAGGACCCCTTGTGAGCGGTTGGGTTGTATTTTTATGTCTTAACGCCCTCACATCACGATTCTCTACAGTTCTACAGATATGATTCTCTTATCGGTTCATCCCCTAATTTTTATATGATAGCAATTCTCTAGATTTTGATGTCGAGGTCAAGTTAAGACAGTAAAGTCAGAACACAATTCAAGCAAATCATAGAACAAGAATTCAAAATATGAAATTAAGCATAATACTTATGCTTACATAACAAAAGGGATACTCCCTAATCCTAGAATCCATAATTATCTTATAAGAGCGAGGTTGCTATCTAAAGACATGATCAAATTCTCATAAAGTAAATTTCAAATCCAAAAATTAAGCAAAGGGAAAGGAAAGCTTAGAATAGGTCGTCGAATCGATATCCTTGGCGCTCTCGATCCTCCTTTAATGCGTGGATGACTTCTCTTCGCCTTCGGAACCTCTCATAAGCCGCCCAAGGGTCATAGGATGACCCAAGATTGATAACTCTAAGGGTGCGTTTTGTTGAGGGTTATCCTTGATAACCTTGGTTATGTTGGGACCGGGTGCATGTTAACAAGGATACGGGTTCGTAAAATTTTAAATTTTTACGTGCAACGGAAGAATTAGCATAAAATAATTTCTCAAATTATTTTAACCACGTATCTAGCATGCAACCTTATGATGTGTGGACATGATCATAAATTAAAACTTTACGGAAAAGTAAACTAATTTACTTAGTACCTCACGTAACTCGAAGTAAGGGACGAGATCCAACCGTAGCGTCCCTTGGAAGCTCCGCCTCTATTCGCGTCCACGCCGAGTTCTCTTCGGGATGACTTCGCAAAGTCACGAGTTTTGTGCCGACGAGAACTACTAGATTTTTTAAAGGCACAACTAGAAGATCAAGAGAGAAGAAAGGAAACTAACCACCAAGAAACGGAATCTAAATTCCGGGAAGGAAGGAGTTGCAATCCGCTTCTTCTTCTTCTTCTTTGGCTCCTCCTTGGTGGATGTTGCTCACGCCAACTCTAGGTTGTGTGATGATGGTGCGCCGGCCCTAGGAGAGGTGGACACCGGCCCTAGGAGGAGTTAGGGGCGCCGGCCCTAGGAGGAGGAGAGGGGGAGAGAATAAGAGAGAGAGGGAGAGAACTACTAGATCTCTTGATAACTCAATTGAGGAATTCAAGTCTAGCCTTGGTTCCTTTATATAGTAGTCTCTCCCTTGCCAAGTCTCCCTCTTAACAGAATTTTCATAAGAAATTTATCCTATAAATTTTCTTATGAATTATTCCGTTTAAGCCAAGTTTTATTATAACTAACTTTATAATAAAACAAATACATCTCTCCTTTTATTATAGAATAAATTTTCATAAAATTTATCATATAAATGTTCTTATCATGGAAAAATCAATTCATAATTGATTTTATAAAATAAAAATAAACCATTTAAAGTTTATTTTAATCTCCATAAAAAGAATAAATTTATTATATAAATTTTTCTTATCATGGAAAAATCAATTCATAATTGATTTTATAAAATAAAATAAACCAATCCATGGTTCATTTTAATTTCCATAAAAAGATTAAATTTATTATATAAATTTTTCTTATCATGGAAAAATCAATTCATAATTGATTTTAAAATAAAAATAAACCATTTAAAGTTTATTTTAATTTTCATGAAAACAAATTTATTTATCCATAATTTTATAAAACAAATCGCGTTTGATTTATTTTATAATTTAAACCAAATTAATTGGTTTCTCTCCCTTGTTGTGGCCGGCCAAACCAAAGAGGGTTGGCACCCTCTTTGGCCGGCCAAACCGAGCCGATCCCATCGCGAATTAAACTCATTTAATTCGCCCAATAAGCCTTCAAAAGACTTAGCCATTTTAAGCTTCCGTTGCGCCTCTGATTAACTCAGATTCGACTTATTTCTCTTGATCGGAAAATCTAATTTTCAACTCGTTTTAAATCCCTCGGATTACTCGTAGTGCGTGTGACTAAATAGGCTTTCGATTTATGTTGGCCGTCTATAATCAACCAATTATAGAACGATCATGAGTGGCACCTAGTAGTACATCATGACCCCCAATTAATCGAAAGATCAACGGTTGACCTCAGAATTAATTTTGAAACCCTTCAGCAGCTCTAATGAATCGTGCCTCATTCCCTTCACCATCTTATACCCACTTGGTTCAGGACACGGTCTATGTGTGTCAGTCCCCACTAGGCTGACTACGTCACACCTAGCCCAAGTAGTGTCTTTCTCGTCCTTTGGATTTCTAATTACTCTCATGTATTTAAGAGACTCATGCTCTAAACATGTCATGCTCTGGCCAGAGGCTTTGAGTAACATGTTGGTGCAGAATGCACCTAAGTCAAACCTGTGTTTTGATAATGGCAACATAGGTCAAAAGTTAAGTCATATTTGTTTTCTAACAAGTTAATCTAGTGTGCAGGAAAAGCCCTAGCGAAGGACTGCTAGGTACTGGCGAAGGAATGCCAGGGAAGTAAGCCCTAGCAAAGGACCGCTAGGCACTGGCGAAGGAAAGCCAGAGTCAAAAGCCCTAGCGAAGGACTGCTAGGCACCGGGCGAAGGACAGCTCGGCATCCAAGACCTGACAAAGGACCGTCAGGCAAAAGTCCAACCAAAGGAGCGGTTGACATCAGGTAAATTCTCCCGAGAGGAGTAGGTGAGGACGCGTTCCCCGTTGAGGGAACAGTAGGCGTCGGTTCGACCTAGGGCTCCATTTTGGAGACCAAAGTCAGAACCAAGACAGCTAAGGCTGTATAAATTAATGCTTTATTTTGTTTTCGGACTAAACCTGGATGCAGGACCAAAGGAACGTGTTTCTGCAGCTCAGAGAGCCTCAAAGGAGTGAGGCAGCAGCTGAGTAGGGCGCCCTGAGTGTCTAGGGTGCCTCCAAGGTGTACAAGAAACAAGTAAAGCAAAAAGGAGTTCGGCTAACTACTGGCCGAGGCGCCCTCTGCACCCAGGGCGCCCTGAGCGCCCAGGGCGCCCTCAGGTGCCAAGGCGCTTCATGCCTATGCCAGCGAGGCCAAACAATTCTATCCAGCCGAGAAGACCGCGTCAACCAGGGCGCCCTCAGCGACCACGGCGCCCCAGAGGTCAAACCTCATCCCTATTCAGGTGGGATAAAGCTTGACCGAGCGAAGTGCGGATCGGATGACACTTGGCAGGGCGCCCCCGACGTCTAGGGCGCCCTAGGTGCTATAAATAGCACCCCTCGACCCCAAGCTTGAACAGAACTTTGAATCCAACGCTTCCAAGCTCTTTTGTGCTCACGCCTTGCTCCGGAAACTCTCCAACTCGAGCCGACGACGTCCCGCTGCTCCGAAGAAGTTGATCTACTCCGGACGTCGGTAAAGAAGAGCGTTCTTTTTATTTACTGTACTTAACTTTGTAATTAAATTGTGTAAATCTCTTTGCGCCTATATAGAATTGCCCAAAGTAAACGGTCAACGACCGTGGGCCTTGGAGTAGGAGTCGACACAGGCTCCGAACCAAGTAAATCGACTGTGTCTCTGTCTTATTCTTTTTAAATTCTGCTGCGTACCTACTCTTACTCAAATCCGAAAGTTTTCCGATATTCACCCCCCCCCCTCTATCGGTGTTCTCGATCCAACAAGTGGTATCAGAGCGGGGTTGTTCAAACCTGGTGCAACCACCAGTTTGAAATTTTTTTCGGATTTTAGTTTTCCTTTTTTTTCTCTTACGAATTTTTTCGTTAAACATTTCATTTGATTTTTTCTTGTTAAGCAAGGTTGGTGCAACACCCCTTGTTATTCATTTTTATCCAGCACTGCTAATCCAAGACCTAGTCTTGGAAAATCCTTTAAGTTTTCTGTTTCAGACCAAATGGCCATGCAAGAGGGATTCAACACCGCAAGACCTCCACTCTTTAGTGGAGAAGACTTTTCCTACTGGAAAAGCCGCATGGAGGTCCACCTGAAAACTCAGGTGGACATGTGGATCATTATCCAGTCCGGTCTAGAGATCCCCCGAAATGCTGATGGACTCCCTCAGAACTACTCCGAATGGGATAACTCCCTAAAACGCAAGATAGAAGCCGACGCAAAAGCTACTCAGACTCTTCAATGCGGATTGACGAAAGAGGAGCTGAACCGCGTGGGCCCCTTCAACAGTGCAAAGGAGTTGTGGACAAAACTGATCGAGCTACACGAAGGGACTTCAGATACTCGGATCAGCAAGAGGGATCTGCTACTAAACAAACTCTACACCATCAAGATGGCTGACAACGAAACAGCAGCCCAACTCCACGCACGGATCCAAGAGGTAATGAACGGTCTTCACACAATAGGTCACAAGGTTGAAAACCGTGACCTAATAAGGTATGCCCTAAATGCTTTCCCTAGAAGTACCTTGTGGGCATCTATGGTAGATGCGTACAAGGTCTCTAGAGATCTTTCTAAAATAAAATTAGACGAATTATTTTCCGAACTAGAACTGCACGAACAAACTAACACCAATATGGTCGAGAAAAGTATTGTTTTCGTTGCAGGTAAAACAGAAAGGACTACGAAGAAGAAGCCTGAACCCGTAACTGAGTCTAACTCTGACTCAGACTCAGAAGAAGAAGATGGAGATCAAACTAAGCTGGTCCGGCTCGCTCGAAGCTACTACAAGGAGCTGAAGAACCAAACCAACAAACGGAAAACCGACCGAAGAAAGGACGAACCAATTGAACCCGCGAACAAGCCCAATGTGACCTGCTATGAATGCAAGAAAAAGGGTCACTACAAGTCAGAATGTCCAAATCTAAAGGAGTTCAAGAAAACAAGACGGAAGAAGGCGCTCCAAGCAACCTGGGACGAATCGTCCTCAGAAGAAGAAGAAGAGGTACCCCAGTCCAATCTCCTAGCTCTGACCGCCTCAGATAAAGTCGAGACAGAGTCAGAACAAGAGGACGACGAGCTGACCTTCACAGAAGACGGAGAAATTAAGGTAACAGGTTTTAATAGATCGCAATTAAGTGATTTAATTTCTTTTCTTTCTCGAGATTTGGCCAAAGCCAAACTCCGAGTCGAATCCCTCCGACAGGAAGTAAAACTCCTGAAAGAGGGAGCTGAATCTAAACCCTTAACCGAGAAGGTTCAGGAAGGAACTCCTACTCAAGTTGAAAAACTTGAAAAGGAAAACTCCTCCCTGAAAACTCAGATTAAGGATCTTAGATCAGCATTAGAACGGTTTACATCTGGTTCCAAGGGTCTTGACATGATCCTTGGAAAACAGAAATCAGTTCTAAATCGATTCGGATTGGGCTATAGAACCAAATCTCAGCAAAGATCTTACTTTGCTGTACTGAATCAGTCCAGAGGTAAAATTCAGGTATGGGTACCTAAACTATGCCTGAACAAACCGACTGGATCAAATCAGTATTGGATCCCCAAGGACAAGATTCACATCTTGCCTAACCATCACCGTGGCTTTAGTCCAGGGGGAGCCAAACTGAAAACAATATTCATTATTAGATAAATAATGTTAATTCTTGATTGCAATTGCTTGTTTGATTGTATATTTTAAATTCCTGCAATTTACCATGCTTAGATTTAGAAATGGTTAGTTAAGGACTGAACAAACTTAACTGAAACTTGACAACATAGTATTGGGTGGAGGTGAGATGATAGTACGTTGGGGAAACCAATTCTAATAAGATCAAGTTCACTTGGTCTCTTTAGACTGACGGAACTAGCCGAAGCTACCGATCCAAAACCCAAACTAGTTAGACCAGAAATTTTTCAAAGAATAATTTTGAAAATGAAACTTCATTAAAAGGCTTTGTCAAGGAAAGGGTGGATGATCCCATAAGGCTTCGGCCAAAGAAGGCCTAGTGCCTCGCCAAGACCTGGAAGCCAATTTTTGAAATTCAAATTCAAATTAATTTTTGTCAAATTCGAATCTAACATAAAATTTCAGTTATTGGTAGATTTAAACTTCTGTCAAAATTAATTGGTTTCAAAATTAATTAAGTTTTTAAAATTTAATTGTTTTCAAAATTAATTATTCAACTTTCGAAACTATCAAAACCTGTCTCACAAAACCTATAAGGTTAATGTGATTGAAAATCCTAGATTTGGGTGAGACAGTAAAATTAAAACTCAATTATGATTCCTTTAATACCTGTGGTGTAGTTAATTTCTATATCTCAAACCATGATCAACATAGTCAAACTATGGTCAAAAAGGTCAAACTTCGGTCAAAGCAGTCAAACCTTGATCAATATAGTCAAATCTGGTCAAAAACACTCAAATTAGGTCAAATCTGGTCAAAAACATTCAAATTGGGTCAAAACCAGATCTTAGGGCGCCCAATGTCTTTAGGGCGCCCCGAGAGTGGTCAAAAGCTGCCAAAAGGCAGCTGCAGCCTTGTTTAGGGTGCCCTTGTCATGCCGGGCGCCCTCCCACAGTCATTCAACGGCAGAAAGCTGCACTAACAGAACTACAGACCTGGTAAAGGCGCCCTCGTCCGGAAAGGCACCCTTACCAGTGTCCTTCAGTGGTCAAAAAGGCAGCTACAGCCTGGTCAAGGCGCCCTGGTCAGACAGGGCGCCCTCGCCAGTCAGGGCGCCCTCCCGAGTAAGGGCGCCCGAAACTGCCTATAAAAAGGGGCTCCCTTCCCCTTCCTATCTTCACACCCAATACACTTCTCCTCCTAAACTTTCTACCTTCCAACTCTCTCAAGCTCTCAAGCTCTCATCTTCAAGAATGTCTCCCCGAGCAAACCGGTATAATTTTTTTTGGTTAATTTCCTTTCAATTTTTCATTAATGCATACTTTCCTTAAGTATATATTCCTTCTCTTAGTAGACGCCGACCTAACCAGGCAGAACCCGGTACTCAACCTAGTCCTGATCCTAGGTTTCCCAATTTAGAATTGTGTAACAAGTTCGCTCGTACCACCTATAAACCTATAAAGACGAGCTACTTGAATAGACTATTCTTCACCCAATCCTGTCCCCTAGCTATGAACGTCATAAACCACTACCAACTGGACAATCTCGTATTCTGCACACACCCAATCAATACTTCCTTATGTGCAGAATTTTACAATAATATCATTAGACAGGATAATCTCATATTCTCCACCATGGTTCAAGGTATTCCCTTAACCATCACACCAACATTACTGAACCGATTTCTAGGACTACGACCCTCGCAGTCCATCTTCTGTTGTTATCCTCCTAGGGAGCCTCCCTTTGATGCTCCCTATTCTCACATCACCTTAGATACATTACACTCATATTTCTTTAGGCAACCAGTGGCCAGACGATTCCAGTCAGTCGACTTAGAGGTCCAGGACTACGCCCTATATAGGGTCTTAGTCCGATGTATTCTGCCATTATCCACCAGGGACGTCACCACTATGCGACCATTCCATACCTTTCTCCTGTACGCCCTGATTCACCAGCTAGATATTGATATAGGACTTCTTATGTTTCACACTATCCTACACGCATCCAGTGTGACCACGCAAGGGCGGGTACGCACACCCTACTGCCACATTATCACGTCCCTATTACATTACCATGGTAGGAACATTACTGAGGGAGAAATGGCCGATCTGACCGACTACGATGAAATAGGCTATAGAAACTTCGCCCTAGCAGGTATAGAGGTGTCCGGTACCGGGGTCCTGTCCTGGAGACGTCGGAGAGCAGCTCATCAGATCGATTCGGACGAGGAGGTCGAGTACGACGTCGCAGATATAGCAACAGAAGCCCGAGCCCATATAGACGAGCCCGCTCCACCGACACTCTACGAGAGAGTGACCCATATGGAGACACAGATACAGAGTCTCCGAGAGGAGGTCGAGGCCTCTCACATAGAGCAGATGGACGCTCGCCGAGCTGATAGAGAAGTAGCTGATGCACGATTCTTAGAGATGATGGCACGATTTGATTCTTGGCAGCCGGGTCCATCTGATCGTCCCGGTCCTTCGTCTTAGATTTACTTCGCATTGTACTCGTAACTATCTGACTGCCCCTACTCAGTAGGGTTGACTTATGTTTTGACTATATTGACTTTCCTAGCCCTTAACTACTTAGTTTCATTCCATTAACAGTTAGAATTGTGCTATGTAGAATAGATTAACTCAATTTTTTCTGCTCTACTTAATTTCAAAAATCAGTTTTCGAAATAGAATTTTGAAAAACTGCTTTACTTAATTTCAAAATCAGTTTTCATGTTACTTAGTTTTATTGCAAAACTACCCCTTCAAAAACTAGGATTTTTCGAAAATGGACTTAGCTTAGGCCCTAACCCTAGAACTGCATGCACCTATAGACTTAGAAGCCAGCATCTCACAAGCACCTTAGGGTACTTTTGATTGATAACCTAGAAAGGGTTGAGATGCTTAGGCCTTTGTCTTAATTCAAGATGCTTTAAGTCAGTGCATCTGCAGTAATTGGGGCACTAAATACAACTTATACAACAATCAAGTTAAGTGTCAAGTTTAGAAAATCTAACTTGAACAGAAATACTTAACTTGACTGACCCTAGCAAAAACTACTGTTTATAACAGTTAGTAAGTAGCTAATTGGGTTAGACAGGTCCCTACAGAGAAAATTGGTTGATTTAGTTAAGTCTAATTATGATCTGGTTCAGTACAACAAAATCTTACTTATTTCCATTATCTCTGCTATATTTATTTGTTTTGATATATGGCAAAGGGGGAGAGATAGGAAAGGAGAGAGTAAAAAAAAATATTTCAAAATTTAATTTTCTTAACTCTATCCTTTATTCAAAAAGCATTCAAAAGTTTTTCTTTAGTTTTTGAAAAATACTTAAGCTTTCAAAATTTTGCTAAGTATTCAAGTCTTTCAAAATTTTTAAGATATCAAAATTTCTTTATTCAAAAGCTTAAACTTTTGAAGAAGTACTAAAGTTCTAAAAGTTTTCAAAATTCTGCCTAAAGTACTCGAGTTTCAAATTTTCTTAAAAGCTTTTGAAATATTGCTAAGTACTCTAGCTGCAAGATTGTTACTCCAAGCTTTCAAAAACTTTCCTAAAGTACTCTAGCTTTTCAAAAGGTGCTTACTTAAGCTTGTAAAAATTTTCTTTACTCTAAAGCTTAAGTTTTTCAAAACTGTATTAAAACTGAAATTCTTACTTAAGCTAACATTTTCAAAAAGGTTTTTCAAGTACAAATAAGTTTTTTTTAATATTAGTATTAACCTTGGTACTCATATCAGATTTGGCACATGAGTTTTCTTTCTTTTGTATATCAAGGTTATTCCATTGTTTCCACTTTGTATCAAGATAAGCTTTCGCATTAGTATCAACCGAAAATTTCAGTCTCGTTGTAATTCTTTTGCTTAATATTTGGTTTGCAATTAAAATCAGCATTGTTTTCCCAAAAGATAGTTAAGTCCCTTGGTTGCTTAGGTTTCAAATTACTTGACTCATTAGTTGATACTACCTGTTTGATTTATCTTGGTCAAGTTTCTATACTTTTGATTGTGCTTTCATTTCTTCGATGCATGTTCATATTGCACAAATCCAGATTTTATTTGAAACCCAAAAATATGACGACACATAAATCAGCTCGAATCAAACACTTAACTAGCCCTGGAAAAATACGACTGTGGCCTCTTACTACCTTTTATTCTTTGATTGAAAAAGGGTTTCCAGCTTTATAATATCTAAATTTGAGACCCACTTCGTGACACCTATTTTGGGTCCATCAAATTTTTAGCGCGTTGCCGGGGAACATATTAGTTGATTTGTTTGATTTTTGCTTGTGTGCCCATTTTATTTTATCATTTGATCTATTTTTTTGCACTTACTGCTATATCTGGTGATCTGATTTTATTTGTTTCATCTGTCTATATTTTCTATATACTTGTACTGCGATTGGTTTTTGTTTTTATGATCAGGTCTACAGGTGGTGATCTTGAGGATTTTGACCCTGAGATTGAGAGGACTTTCAGAGCTAGGAGGAGCCAGCTCAGTGTGTCAGAGGCTTTTGGCATTATTCCTACTCAGTCTATTTCAGAATATTCAGTTGATCAGATGGCAGACCACCAGAAGACCATGAAAGAACTTGCAGCACCAGATGCTTCATTTCAGTATTCCAGGATTGCCTACCCAGAGCTGGGTGGAGATTTTGAGCTCAGATCTGGACTCATCCATCTTTTGCCTAAGTTTCAAGGATTATCTGGAGAAGATCCAAATAGACACCTGCATGAGTTTCATGTTGTTTGCTCCACTATGAAGCCTCAGGGTATTTCAGAGAAAGACATCAAGCTGAGGGCTTTTCCTTTCTCTTTGACTGGAGCAGCTAAGGATTGGTTTTACTATTTACCTACTGGGCATGTGTCTAGTTGGATTTCCATGAAGAAGGCTTTCTTAGAAAAATATTTTCCAGCCTCCAGAACAGCAATTATCAAAAAAAGTATCTGTGGCATTCAGCAGATAGTGGGGGAGACACTCTATGACTACTGGGAGAGATTCAACAAGCTTTGCTCCAGTTGCCCCCAACATCAGATTAGTGAGCAGCTCCTCATCCAGTACTTTTATGAGGGATTATTACAGATGGATAGGATTATGATTGATGCAGCAGCTGGAGGGGCTTTAGTCAACAAAACACCACATCAAGCTAGGGAGCTTATTTCAAACATGGCAGAAAATTCTCAGCAGTTTAGAAGTAGAGCATTATCTACTAGAGGGGTTAATGAAGTTCAGATGGGTTCTAATGATCAGAAAGAGATAAAGAATTCATTGGCAGAGATCGCATCATTTATGAAGCAATTGACTGTTAATAGTGCAATTCAGAGTTCAAGTGTTTCGGCTTCTCCACAAGCTAATCCAGTGATGAGGGTCTGCAGCATTTGCTCTAGCCAAGAGCACACTTCAGATTCATGTCCCAACCTACAACAAGATGAGTCAATAGCAGCTTTGGTTAGGGGACAATTTCAAGCTAGGAATAACCCATACTCTCCTACGTACAACCCTGGGTGGAGGGATCATCCAAATTTGAGGTATGGAAATTCTTTTTACCAACAAGGCCCACAACAATAACAAATTCAGCAACCCCAACAAAATTGTAACGCCCGCTTTTTTTTTCCATCAGCGGCGTTACGTTAACATGCTTAGGGCATGTAGACATCATAAGGCAGCGGAATAACTTTAACTTGTACATGCCCTATTACCATTCATAACTTAATGACATGGGAACCTTAGCATATTAACTTTGAACTTAAGCATCATGTCATACATAACATCATATCATAAGGTTCCAGAAGTCATTATTCAAACATATAAGTAACCAAGGTGAAGTTCTAGCATAAACAGTAAACATATGGTTTCCTGGGCCAAGTCACTACTACACACATGCGTTCTCTCCCTCCTGCTGCTTCCATCTGTAGTGACCTGCCTTCTCCTGCCTTAGACGGATCGTTACTTTTGTCTACTTCTCGACTCTAATGCACGACTAAAAATGCGGAAATCCTTTTTTTTTCTTTTTAATCTATTTAAGAATGATATTCTAACTTAAATAGTCATGCATGATACCATGTCACACTTTCTTTCTCAAAAACTCGTAAGAAAATACTTATTGAAACTTGCCTTGCCCAACTCAGCTTACGGGTATCAGTCGACTGATACTGTACCAGTCGACTGATAAGTCTGAAACCTGTTTTTCAGATTCGAAGTCTTGTTTCAAAACTCCACCAAACCTATACTTTCGAGCCATATAAAATCATGACACCATTTCTATACTCTATACCAGTTTTCTAAACAATTTAGCCCATCAAAACGAATCCATAAACTTGAAATTAGGACTTTTGCGGAATTTAGCAAGTTATGAAAAATCTACATAGACTTTAAGCTAGAGTTTGTACCAAACTTAACTTCTAACCATTGAAACTCATCACACAAAATTCTGAAACATCCCTAAGGCATTATCAAATGAGAAAGCAACTTTTCTAAACATACTTAAGCAATAAAACTTGATTCAAAGGGAAATTAATACTATCTTGGCACATGCATCTATTTCTCTAACAAAGTATCAATATTTCAAACTACTCACACTTCTACTCATCCAATGCAATCATAAGGATATGTATGCTAAATGAAATGACATGGAATCTTTACTCTAAGAAATTGAGCATGTAAAACTATCCAAAGCTTAAATGTTCGCTAAACTCCATAAAGCAAGAACTTGAAATTTGAATAAACTAAAACATTGTAATTCAAATAACTAAATTGTCTCGTCTCAAGGATCTCTCCAAAATCAGCCACCACACACACTTTACTCAGCACCGCCTCGTCGCCTTCCTTCAGAATTGCTTGCCTTTACCTTTATCTGCAGTAAGAGGAAATGCAACTAGTAAGCAAAAAGCTTAGTAAGTACTATCTAGCTCACAAAATCTCGAAATGTGCAAACATGCTTCTTGATCAATATGAAAATCATATGAGATACTTATATGCTTGAAAGAAAACTAAGAACATGTATAACTCAAAACATGCATACTCAAGCATTAATAAATCTCAATTTACTTTTCTTGGCTCAACTTGAAACTTTAGCTATTCTTTAACTTTTTGAAAACTCTTTAAACTTTAGAAACTTTGCTAAAGCATATACTTGAAAATAATAATCACTTGGATCCACTGAAGACGTAAGTACCATCTCATGCGCGTTCCCTAAAAGGTTGGGGTAGCGAGCCACCAATCCTAATAGAGCAGACCTTGGTCTACCAGGGCCAAGACCTTGGAATTGGACACCTGGATTTCTTTAACGACGCCCTTGGACGCCGGGTACTGGCCTTAGAAAATAAAATAGCTTTTCTTTCTTTTCTTTCTTATCTGTAAATGCCTTGGCATTTTCTCGAGCACCTTGCGTGCTAAAATCCCTAAGTCTTGACTTTTGGGGATTTCTTAAGGCCTTGGCCTTTTCTTTTCTTATCTTTATCTTCTCTTTTCTTTTCTCATAACTTTCTTAGCCCCTAATCTCACATAGGGTGCTTTATCAAACTTATACAAGCATATAATGAACTAAGATCACATGCAAAAACTTAAACAAAAAGGAAATATCTCTTTTAAAAACTTTTAAGGGAAATTCTTGCGGAAAAACCGCCTCTTACTGCAGGTGAGCAGTACTTACATTGATATCTTGGACTTACTACCAAGATTGACGTCTAGGGCTCGGGAGAAACTTGAGATCTCGGAGAATTCTTCGCGCCTACGCGTTCCTCTCGTCGCGGGGATCCCGAATATAGGAATATCTCTCGGAGGAGAACCTTGGCCGGCCCCCTTGGCCTTGGTGTTGGTTGGCGTCGCCCAAGAGAGGAGAAGGGAGGCTGTCTCGCGCGGCTAGGGTGAGGAAGAGAGAAAACCAAAAATCTAATTTCCTCTCTTAACTTATCTATTTATACTATCTTTATGAAAAGAATCGTAACTACTCTATAAATATATTTCTCTCCAACTTTCGTTGTGCTTGATACCCTAGCCTAGCCGGTCGCGCTCGCGCCTGGTCTCCTGTTGGTCGCGGGTTCGAACCCCCTGCTGCCCTTAAACGTTTTTCTTTTTTTAAATATACTAAACGGACTCGGAAAATTCCATAAAAATATTCTAAAAATCCCTAAAAATATCTAGAATATTTCTAAACCATTTTTAAATAATTCTAAGGACTTTAAGAACTAAAAATGGGAATTTTGGGGCGTTACAATCCCCCATACCTTATGAAAAGTTCGTCCTCGAACTTAGAATAATTCTGGATATCTCTCTCTCATGCTGTCCTCACGTTCCCAAGTAGCCTCTTCATGCTTTTGATTCTGCCAGATGACCTTCACTAGTGGCACTTCTTTGTTTCTTAATCTTTTAACTGCTTTGTCCACTATCTGTGTCGGTCTGCTCTCATAACTAAGATCTTCTTGGATCTGTACTGACTGAGGCTGAATCACTTGGCTAGGGTCGTGAATACACTTCTTTAGCATAGAGACATGAAAGGTACTGTGGATAGCTGACATATCCTCTGGTAGGTCCAGCTCATATGCTACCTTACCAACCCTCTTTATGATCTTGTAGGGTCCTATGTAGCGAGGACTTAGCTTGCCCTTCTTGCCAAATCTCATCACTCCCTTCATAGGAGCGACCTTGAGAAATACTGAATCTCCAACTTGGAATTCAAGTGGTCTACGGCGTGTGTCAGCATAACTTTTCTGTCTACTCTGGGCAGTCTCAATCCTCTGGCGGATCGTCTGGATAGCCTGAGTGGTCTCATCTATAAGCTCAGTCTGGCTGCCTAGTCCTGACTCCATCTCTTTCTTCTCACCAGCTTCTTGCCAACATATGGGTGATCTGCATTTCCTGCCATACAATGCCTCATAAGGTGCCATCCTGATGGTGGCCTGATAGCTATTGTTGTAGGCAAACTCAGCTAAGCACAGAAATTTGCACCAACTACCTTTAAAGTCCAATGCACAAGCCCTGAGCATGTCTTCTAAAATCTGATTTACTCTCTCTGTTTGTCCATCTGTCTGGGGATGGAAAGCTGTGCTGAACTGAAGTCTGGTGCCTAGGGCGTCCTGAACACACCTCCAAAAATGGGAGATGAACCGCCCATCTCTGTCAGAAACGATCGACTTCGGAACTCCGTGAAGCCTGATTACTTCTTTCACGTACAGCTGTGCTAACTGCTCTACCGAATGCGATAACTTGATGGCTAGGAAGTGGGCAGACTTGGTCAATCTGTCCACTATCACCCAAATTGCATCGTGTCCATGGGTGGTTCTTGGAAGACCTGTGATAAAGTCCATGGATATTTCTTCCCATTTCCACTCTGGAATGGGAAGTGGCTGTAGAACTCCTCCTGGTCTCTGGTGCTCTGCTTTGACTCTCTGGCAGGTCAAGCAGGTACTGATATATCTGGCCACGTCTCGCTTGAGTCCAGACCACCAGAATCTTTGCTTTACATCTTGGTAGAACCAGGATGCATAGAGTACGGGGTACTGTGGGCTTCTTCTAAAATATTCTTCCTTAGTTCCTCATCATTGGGGACGCAAAGGCGGTCTCCAAGGTAGAGGATGCCACTATCTGATACTCGAAACTCTGAATTTTCTGCCTCTTGGATCTCCTGCTTGATCTTTGGATCTCTGGGTCTTGACTTTGCTTTCTTTGTATATCCACAAGCAGGGTTGACTCTAGAGTCAATGCAGAAAGTTGCCCAATTATTACCTCGACTCCAAAATCCTTTATTTCTTTCTGAAGTGGTAGAGACAGTGATGATAGGGACATCAGTGCTGCACAGGATTTTCTGCTCAGTGCATCTGCCACTTTATTAGCTTTACCTGGGTGGTAGAGGATTTCACAGTCATAATCTTTGACCAACTCTAGCCACCTGCGCTGCCTCATATTCAGATCCTTCTGAGTGAAGAAGTACTTCAAACTCTGATGGTCTGTGAAGATTCTGCACTGCACTCCATACAGGTAGTGTCTCCAAGCTTCAGTGCAAAAACCACAGCTGCTAGCTCAAGGTCGTGTGTAGGGTAATTCTTCTCATAGTCCTTGAGCTGTCTGGAGGCATATGCTATTACTTTACCGTCTTGCATGAGGACAGCTCCAAGGCCCATCTTGGATGCATCCTGTAGAGTCAAAGGTCTTGTCACTCTCTGGAACAGTCAGGATGGGAGCACTGGTCAGTCTCTGCTTCAGTTCTAGAAAACTGTGCTCGCATTTATCTGACCATTCAAACTTCTTGTTCTTTCTGGTCAAGGCTGTGAGTGGAGAGGCTATTCTGGAAAAGTTCTCCACAAATTTTCTGTAATATCCGCCAGGCCTAAGAAACTTCTGATTTCACTGGCATTCTTGGGTCTACACCAGTTGCTGACTGTTCTATCTTGGCTGGATCAACTTGAATGCCTTCTTTGGATACAATGTGGCCTAGGAAGGCCACCTGATCAAGCCAAAACTCACACTTTGAGAATTTGGCGTACAACTCCTTCTGGTGTAAGGTTTGCAACACTATCTTCAGGTGTTCTTCATGTTCTTTCCGAGTCTTTGAATACACTAGGATATCATCAATGAAGGCAATGACGAACTTGTCCAGAAAATCCTTGAACACTCTATTCATTAGATCCATAAACGTCGCAGGGGCGTTTGTCACTCCAAAGGGCATGACCACAAACTCATAGTGCCCATATCTTGTACTGAAAGCAGTCCTTGGCACATCACTCTCCTTCACTCTGAGCTGATGGTAACCTGATCGCAGATCTATCTTGGAGAACACTGTGGCTCCCTTCAGCTGATCAAATAAATCATTATCCTTGGCAAAGGATATCTGTTCTTGATGGTTACCTTATTCAAAGCTCGATAATCTATGCACATTCGCATAGATCCATCTTTCTTCTTGACCAACAGTACAGGAGCTCCCCAAGGTGAATGACTAGGGCGGATGAAACCCTTGTCAAGCAGCTCTTGCAATTGTTCTTGTAATTCTTTCAGTTCTGCTGGTGCCATGCGATAAGGTGCCTTCGAAATTGGGTTGGTTCCTGGGGCCAACTCAATTTCCCCGATTGGGAGGAGTCCTGGTAACTCTTCAGGAAACACCTCAGGATAGTCACAGACTACCCTCACTTCTTCTCTCTTCAATCCTTCTCCTTGACTTGCATCCACTATATGAGCTAGAAAACCAGAGCACCCCTTCTCTAACATTCTCTGAGCTTGTAAGGTAGATAGGAACCTATTTATCTTTCTCCTTGGGTCTCCAATAAACTCAAATGAAGGTTCTGCTTCCGGTGTGAACTTGACTTTTCTCTTGCGGCAGTCTATAGAAGCATTATACTTGCTCAAGAAGTCCATTCCTAAAATGACATCGTAATCCTTCATTTCAAGGACTACCAAGTCACTGTAGAGCTCTCGGTTGGAAATCTAGATTGATACTGCCCTTAGCCTCTCAGTAGAGGCCATCACTTCCCCTGACGGTAAGGTTGTTAAGAACTTCATCGTTCAACCTTTCTAGTGGCCTTTATACTGTTTAAGTAGTGCTCAGTGATCAAAGCACTACTTATTAGTTCTTCAGAGGTTTGCAGCCTCTTAACACCGCTAGCCCCCTTTAACGCTATCTCAGGCCTTAACATCTTGAGCATTAGCCTAACTATCTCTTTTTCCGTGCTAACTAGCTCTGGGCACAGATGAGCTAACCGCTTAAACATCTTCACTGCTTCATCCACGGATAGTTCTCCTTGTCTGAACTCCGTGAATTCATCATAATGCTTGTTGGTTACTTGCATGTGAAAGTATTCTTCGAAGAACTCAGTCTCGAAGTCGGCCCATGTCATCTGGCTGACATTTCTCTTGGCCTTGACTCTCTTCCACTATATTCTAGCATCTCCCGTAAGGCAGAAAGATGCATACTTTATCTTCTCTACCTCATGCCAGTCCAGTAGCCCTACTATTCTTTCCAACGTTTTGAACCATGCTTAAGCATCCCATGGTTTGCTTGTGCCTGGGAAGTTCCCTGGCTTCAGTTTCTTCTACTGAATGAGGTACGCTTCTTGCCTTACCCCCCTTGCCGGACTACAGATGTAATCGATGGGTCTTCGATCACAACTGGTGCCACTACATTCGCCACTGGCGAGGTAATAATAACGACCTGCTAGTTAGCCATCCTAGTGGCAATAACTTGCTGTTGTTCTGCTAACTGTCTCTGTAACTGAGCCACCACGTCTAAGAGATTTGGTGGGGGTACTGACTCTGTTGCCTCTTGCCCTCTAGGAGCTTGCTCCTCGTTTTGGGCCTTTCTAGGACGTCCTCAAATGTATAACATAACACTTAATGGTCATGTTCCCAAACTTGCTTTAGGATATAACAAGACCTTGGTCTTGATTCTTATCTCATTTCTTAGTCCTAGAACTCGTTCTAGGGCTTAGTAAGACCTCGGTCTTACTCAAAACTTTTATCAAGCACCTTGCGTGCCATAATCCCAAAACTTACTTTTGGGCAACTCAAGTAAGTACTTAAGCATTTCTCTAATATCTATTCTAGGGATTAAACATGATTCCGTGATACTAAGGTATTAAACATGCTTCCTTGTTCTATGCACATATGAGTAAGTACTTAAGCATTTCTCTATACTGCAATTAAGTAAAGAAGCAATAGAAAAACTGAAACTTAAAGCTTTCTTACTTGAAGACGGCAAGGTTGATGCTGATGTGTGTGTGATGCTGGAGAATGGGAACTGCTCTGATACCACCTGTAGCGACCCGCCTTCTCTGCCTTAGACGGATCGTTACTTGTCTCTACTTCTCGACTCTAATGCACGACTAAAAATGCGGAAATCTTTTTTTTTCTTTTTAATCTATTTAAGAATGATATTCTAACTTAAATAGTCATGCATGATACCATGTCACACTTTCTTTCTCAAAAACTCGTAAGAAAATACTTATTGAAACTTGCCTCGCCCAACTCAGCTTACGGGTATCAGTCGACTGATACTGTATCAGTCGACTGATAAGTCTGAAACCTGTTTTTCAGATTCGAAGCCTTGTTTCAAAACTCCACCAAACCTATACTTTCGAGCCATATAAAATCATGACACCATTTCTATACTCTATACCAGTTTTCTAAACAATTTAGCCCATCAAAACGAATCCATAAACTTGAAATTAGGACTTTTGCGGAATTTAGCAAGTTATGAAAAATCTACATAGACTTTAAGCTAGAGTTTGTACCAAACTTAACTTCTAACCATTGAAACTCATCACACAAAATTCTGAAATATCCCTAAGGCATTATTAAATGAGAAAGCAACTTTTCTAAATATACTTAAGCAATAAAACTTGATTCAAAGGGAAATTAATACTATCTTGGCACATGCATCTATTTCTCTAACAAAGTATCAATATTTCAAACTACTCACACTTCTACTCATCCAATGCAATCATAAGGATATGTATGCTAAATGAAATGACATGGAATATTTACTCTAAGAAATTGAGCATGTAAAACTATCCAAAGCTTAAATGTTCGCTAAACTCCATAAAGCAAGAACTTGAAATTTGAATAAACTAAAACATTGTAATTCAAATAACTAAATTGTCTCGTCTCAAGGATCTCTCCAAAATCAGCCAACACACACACTTTACTCAGCACCGCCTCGTCGCCTTCCTTCAGAATTGCTTGCCTTTACCTTTATCTGCAGTAAGAGGAAATGCAACTAGTAAGCAAAAAGCTTAGTAAGTACTATCTAGCTCACAAAATCTCGAAATGTGCAAACATGCTTCTTGATCAATATGAAATTCATATGAGATACTTATATGCTTGAAAGAAAACTAAGAACATGTATAACTCAAAACATGCATACTCAAGCATTAATAAATCTCAATTTACTTTTCTTGGCTCAACTTGAAACTTTAGCTATTCTTGAACTTTTTGAAAACTCTTTAAACTTTAGAAACTTTGCTAAAGCATATACTTGAAAATAATAATCACTTGGATCCACTGAAGACGTAAGTACCATCTCATGCGCGTTCCCTAAAAGGTTGGGGTAGCGAGCCACCAATCCTAATAGAGCAGACCTTGGTCTACCAGGGCCAAGACCTTGGAATTGGACACCTGGATTTCTTTAACGACGCCCTTGGACGCCGGGTACTGGCCTTAGAAAATAAAATAGCTTTTCTTTCTTTTCTTTCTTATCTGTAAATGCCTTGGCATTTTCTCGAGCACCTTGCGTGCTAAAATCCCTAAGTCTTGACTTTTGGGGATTTCTTAAGGCCTTGGCCTTTTCTTTTCTTATCTTTATCTTCTCTTTTCTTTTCTCATAACTTTCTTAGCCCCTAATCTCACATAGGGTGCTTTATCAAACTTATACAAGCATATAATGAACTAAGATCACATGCAAAAACTTAAAAAAAAGGAAATATCTCTTTTAAAAACTTTTAAGGGAAATTCTTGCGGAAAAACCGCCTCTTACTGCAGGTGAGCAGTACTTACATTGATATCTTGGACTTACTACCAAGATTGACGTCTAGGGCTCGGGAGAAACTTGAGATCTCGGAGAATTCTTCGCGCCTACGCGTTCCTCTCGTCGCGGGGATCCCGAATATAGGAATATCTCTCGGAGGAGAACCTTGGCCGGCCCCCCTTGGCCTTGGTGTTGGTTGGCGTCGTCCAAGAGAGGAGAAGGGAGGCTGTCTCGCGCGGCTAGGGTGAGGAAGAGAGAAAACCAAAAATCTAATTTCCTCTCTTAACTTATCTATTTATACTATCTTTATGAAAAGAATCGTAACTACTCTATAAATATATTTCTCTCCAACTTTCATTGTGCTTGATACCCTAGCCTAGTCGGTCGCGCTCGCGCCTGGTCTCCTGTTGGTCGCGGGTTCGAACCCCCCTGCTGCCCTTAAACGTTTTTCTTTTTTTAAATATACTAAACGGACTCGGAAAATTCCATAAAAATATTCTAAAAATCCCTAAAAATATCTAGAATATTTCTAAACCATTTTTAAATAATTCTAAGGACTTTAAGAACTAAAAATGGGAATTTTGGGGCGTTACATAATCCAACAAGATAGAGTCCATCACCACAACAAATGACTAAATGCAATTAATGTCCCTAAGCATACCAAGGAAACCAAAACTCAATAGTCAGACTTAACCATCTTTTATGATTCTCAAAGCATAATAAAGGAACATGTAAGGAGATACAACTAGAAATCAAACAAGGTTTATTCAAGACTAAACAAAATGCAGAATGAGGAAGCAAAACATGAATGCAAAGTATAAAAGCAAACAAACATGCGAGTATAAACATAAAGAAGAATAACAAAAGGAAAGGAAAGGAACAAACTCCCCTTTATTCCTGGCGGCTGGAGGCGGTTAAGGAGTAGCATCCATCCCGGTAGTGGTGGAGTTTGGGTAGTCGAGAGAGCATTCCTCACGTGATCGATGTCATAGTGCATTTCTCCCCCACACTCAAACTTCACAGAAAAATGTTCAGGTGGCTGAAGGCGATTAAGATGCAAGATCCACTTAAGAGAGTGAGTGCTACTAGTCAAAATAAAAGCAACTCCTCCCTCTTGATGCTTTTTGGAAGTCCTTCCAGGAGGTTGGAGTCTGTTCAGATGGAGCACCCACTCCAGAAGTCTTCGGGACCCTGCAAAACTATGTAATACCTCTCTAAGCGTGCAGGGTAAGAAAGAAGTGTAATATCATCAGTCATTATGTAAAAAGAATCGAGGTATGCATCACATCCAATGAAATCTATCTTGGGTACCTCTATCAGTTTTTCATCGATATATCTGCATAGGATGTGTCCAGTAATTCATCAGAACAAATAACATCAACACTAGGTACCTCAATGGAATTTTCACAATCAATTTCTAAATAAGATGTAGCAAGACATGCATCACAACCAATAAAATCAACTTTAGGTACCTCTATCGGATTTTCACAAGCAGTTTCTACACAAGGTATATCAAGAAATGTGTCACAGCCAATAAAATCAATCTCAGGTACCTCCATAAGTTTTTCACATTCAACTTCAGCACAAGATATAGCAAGAGATTCATCACAATAAATAACATCAATTTCAGGCACTTCTAAAAATTTTTCACAATCAACATTTACATGAGATGTATCAAGTAATTCACCACATTCAACAAAATCAATTTTAGGTGCCTCTACAGGTTTCTCACAAACAATTGCTACAAAAGATGTGTCAATAAACTCATCACAAACAATAAAATCAGAGTGAGGTGCCTCTATTGATTTTTCAAAGAAATAGGAGGAATACTTACCTGATCGTGCTGAAGAATACCTGGAGGTTCTACAAGAGTAGATGTAACTGCGGTCCCCTCCTGGTCAAGTACAAGCTCCACTTCAGGTTCAGGTTATGGTGGACACTCAACTGAAGCAGGTGATTCTTGGGTTCTTGCTTCCAGCATGCAAGTCCCTACACTTCCATGCTGATCTTCTGAATCTTCTAATGTATCAAGCAATGTTGGTGGTCCCTGGGGCTCAGTGCAATCCCCTACACCTGTGGATTCATCTGCAACGCATGCTTCATAAACCATATCTACAACACCCATATTAGAAAAGTTAGAATCATCAACAACTAAATCATCACAAAATAAAAGTATAGAATGATCCTGTAAAGTTTCAGAATTGACTTCAAAACTATCACAAGTTCTGCAATCAATCTCCTCCAATACCTCTAAACCAGTAGGAATGGGTGATTCTTGGGGCTCAGTGCAATCCCCTACACTCTCAATCGTATCCTCTAGATCTCCTGATACATCAACCAATGATGGTAGTCCCTGGGGCTTAGTGCAATCCCCTACTACAATGTCAAGTGAAACATCATCAGCCATAAACTCTGCCTCGACAACTGCATCTGAAATATCCATGCTAATGCTAGGAGGATCCTCTCCATGCCCCTTAGAATTAAAAGTAGCTTGAGAAGGTACTTGTCCTGATCCTTGGGCTTGCCTTTGTTCCATTTGATGAACTAATTGTTCAATTTGTCTTCCAATGTTTTGAAGCCTTTGTAGCTTTTGTTGTTGTAAACTTTGTTGTTGTTGTATGATTTGTTGAAACATCTCTTCTATCCTTTGTTGTTATGCTTCATTCTCATTAGGATTCTCAAAGCCTCCCTGAATGGTATGGAACTCCTGTTGGTCTTGAAATGTAGCATAAGGCTGCTGAAGACCAAGAGTTGGCTGCGAATTCTGAAATTGGAGCTGTTGGGGCTGCTCAAATGGTTGAATGGGCTGATTAAACTGCTGAAATGGCTGATAATTAGGCTGAAAGGATGGTTGAACTTGCTGAGAATTATAGTCTTGAAAATTCTGATTTTGAAGTGGAAATGGTTGTGGTGAAGATTGAAACTGAGTGGGCTGAAATCCTTGATTTTGTGGCTGAAAGCTTTGATTAAAAGGCTGAAAACCTTGCTGTGGTTGTTAGAAATCTTGGAAATTTTGCTGAAACTGCTGAAATGGTTGAAAATTTTGTTGAAAATTTGGATGGTACCCCTACTGAAAATTCTGAAATTATGGTTGAAACTGCTGTGATGGCTGATTGAAAGTTTGGTACTGCTGCAAATCTGAATAGGGCTGCTGAAATTGATAATTTGGTTGCTGAAAATTTTGATCAGGCTGGAATGGTTGAAAATTTTGCTAAAAATTTTGGAATTGTTGATAAGGTTGCTGCAAATTTTGACAAGGCTGCTGGAAATTCTGAAAATACTGATACTCTGCCATGGAACTGCTTGAATGATTAGAAAAAATTTTCAATAGATTCTCAAACTCTCAAGATATCCACCTGCAATCCTGGCCAAAAACAAACAAAATGGCAGCAACCATATAGAAAAGATAAAGCAATCAAAAATAGAATCAAGAGATATAATTATCAAGCACCACTACATTCCCCGGCAACGGCGCTAAATTTGATAACCACACGTGTCGTACCGCGAGTATCAAATACAATTTAATTATCGAACTCCTCTACACTAATGTAGCATAGAGTAACTCGAGTTGTCTCCCAACGAATGTAGTTGGTACATGATAAATCTCAAGATCGTATTTTATTGCTTTTGGATTTTTGATATCAAACTGGGGTTTGGATTTGAACTTTAAGACTATGAAAAGACATAGCAAAGCAGGTATGAAATCTAGTCTAATTAAGGAAAGACAGTACAGGTATGGAAATCTAATTTAACCTAATTACAAGTGTAGTAAAGAAAAAGACAACTAGAAGTTAAGCATCAACAAAACTAACATAGAACAAAACCTACAGCATTAAAGAAATCTAATTTCCTAACTTAATTGCATGTAAATGAAGACATGAAACTTAAGCAATTGGAAAAACAATCCAAATAGAAGTTAAGCAACTAAGAGACATCACAATTGAAAGTACTGTTCTAAGAGGCATTTAACCGAACACAAGATAGGCATGTAATAAAATTGCTTCAAGTAAGTGCAATTTGAAATGGGAAGATCCATCCAATACAAAATTCATCAATTAACACACACATTCCTCAATTAACACAAAAAAACTCAAAGAACAACACAATTAAACCACGAATTGATCCAATTGATGAACTGCTGCAGAACTTCTGTGAAAGAAACAAACTGTCAAAGGGAAATAATTAGAAGAGCTGCTGAAGTGAGACTGATGAAGAACTGATCGAAGAAAAGCTGCTGTGAATTAAGAAGATCAAATTGCTGGGAATTGAAACTGCTGTGAAGTGGATCGAATTGCTGTGTAGGAATTGAATTGCTGTGAATCCGATGATCTGCTGGAATTGAAACTACTGAGATTGTGAAGAGGAAACAAATCAATGAAGAATTGCTGTGAATCTGATTAAGCTGGACAAAGAAACTGCGAAAGAAACAAACTGTGAAGATACTACTTCTGGAAATGAAAGAATTGCTGTAAGTAAAACTGCTGTGAAAAACTTGAATTGCTGTAAAGGAAAGCAAATGAAAGAATTACTGTAAGAACTGGATCGCCGGCTGTGAAAATGGATCGGAGGTCAGCTAGGGTTTGGAACCCCAGAGCCCTAGCTCTGGTGCGATGGCTGCGAAGAAGTGGATAATCCCCTTTCGCCCCTCTCTGCTCCCGAGCAACCGCATCGAGAGTGAGATGGCGAGGATGGTA
Source organism: Boesenbergia rotunda (assembly GCA_024364735.1). Taxonomy (NCBI): domain Eukaryota; kingdom Viridiplantae; phylum Streptophyta; class Magnoliopsida; order Zingiberales; family Zingiberaceae; genus Boesenbergia; species Boesenbergia rotunda. The sequence goes on from JAGFNQ010005827.1 coordinate 68,106, forward strand.
GAGAGTGGATGGAGAAGATCTGATCGAGTCGGGAACCCCTCAAACTGATCGATTGAAGCTCCGGTCGGTGGCGATGAAGTGGGAGGAAATCGCCGGCCCTTGGTGGAGGTGGAGAGGTTGAGTGAGTCGGGAACCCCTCGTCTCAGCCGCCTCTCCCCGATCGCCCTCGTGTGGAGAAGATGGATCGAGAGGATGTCCCCTCGCTATGTGTCAAAGCCGAGAAAACCCCAATCCTCTTTGCGTGTGGGTTCAGCCAAATCAACTCAAGCCTTGGGTTTAACAGATCGAGTCCAGCTTGGGTTCAGCCAAGCCACTCACAGATCAGCTTGGGTTCAGTCTTCATTCAGTTCGGTCTAGCTTGATTCGGCTCAGAAATTAGTTCAGACTAGCCTTGGTTCAACTCAACTCAGCTCAGCAGTTGGGTTCAATCCAGACTTGGGTTCGGTCCACTCAGCCAAACTAGAACTCAGCTCAGAAGAAATTAGCGACGGACGGCTGAAATCGATTCGGCTTCATCCAATGGTTGGATCTCTTCAGATCTGAACCAAACTCCACAGATCCCAATCAAAGGTCCTGATTTACCTATCCCCAGCTCATATAACCAGATCAGTGGTGGATGGTCCAGATCTTCCCTTTTCTTGAATGGATGGTCTAGAACATCTTGAGCTTGATTCAACGGTCAGATTACTTTTGATTTGGCTGAAATTTTTAGATCTTGATCTATGGTCATGATTGATTCTATCTTGAACTTGGATTGACTAGTAGTTGACTGATGGCTCAGATCTAGCCGTTCTCTGGAATGGACGGCTCCTATTAACCCGATGCTTGATCCCTTTGATCTGGATCCAATGCTGACTCAAGTCTGTAACGACCCGGAAAATTCTCTTAATATTTTCTTAAAATATTAAGCATGTTTAAATAATTTTCCAAGGGACCTAGAAATATTAAGGAGAACTTTGGCCTAGAAAATCCATGTTTTCTCATTTAAATTGAGAAAACTAAGTACTAATGGGCTTTATGTGGGCTTTATAGTACCATGATTATAGGTGGATTTCGGTAATAATTAGTATAAATATAAATAAGATTTAATTAGGCATATTAGCATGATTATGGGTAAGTCTTAGCCTAATTTTTCTATTTTAATGGAGAAATTAGGTACTAATGAGCTTTAAATGGGCTCCAAAAATGGGGATTAATTAGGTAAAATTAATATAAATTAGGTAAAATTAATATAAATATAAAAGAATTTTATTTAGGAATATTAGCATAATTATGGGTGATTTTTGGAGAATTTTCAAAATAAAAGGGAACTTTCGAAAATTAGAGGAAAAAGTTTAAATAAAATGAAAAATAAAATAAAAATAAAGGTGCATGGGCCAAGGATTGAACCTTGGACCTCTTGTACAATCATGAATGCTTTAACCAACTCACCTAGCAAGGAATACTTATGAGTAAATGAAGTGGAGGTTGGTTAAGAAGTAGAAGGAGATGAAGGGTCATGAAGAGACTCTTCATTTGCCTCTTTAAAGGAGCTATAAAGAGGGGTTTGGGGGGTTACTTCTCTTCACCATCAAGTGCATTTGCTCCCCTCCTCCCTCCTCATTCTAGCCGAAATTCTAAGGAAGAGTTCCCCTTGGAAAAGTTTCCACCAAGGCTCCATCTCCCAAGATCTAAAGTTCTTACAAGGATCCAAGGACTAGGTGTGGTCAAGAGACATCAAGTCTTCTTCCTTCTCTCCATCCAAGGTCTAAAAATTTAGAAACCCCAAGGTAAGACTCCCTCACCTGTGGTATAATAGTTCCCTATGATTTTTAGTATGATATAGTGGTTGGTTTTCGAATTGGATGTTGAAAGGAAAGAAAACCAAGACCCTCATGCTTAAGGGTTTCGGCCACCATGTTTTTTAGATCTAAAATTATGCTAAAAATATGTATAATGTTATTTAATGTTCCCTTATGATTTTAAAATTTAAGTATAATTTTTGGGAATTTTTGGAGTACCCTAGGATACCCTAGGGTTTCGGCCAACATGAAAGAAACAAAAACTAAGAACCCTGAGTTTAAGGGTTTCGGCCACCATATTTTAAAGGTCTATAATTATGATAAAAATTATGATAATGTTATTTAATGTTCCCTTATGATTTTTAGAGGTTAAGTATAATTTTTGGGAATTTTTGGAGTACCCTAGGACACCCTAGGGTTTCGGCCAACATGAAAGAAACAAAAACTAAGAACCCTGAGTTTAAGGGTTTCGGCCACCATGTTTTAAAGGTCTATAATTATGCTAAAAATCATGATAATGTTATTTAATGTTCCCTTATGATGTTTAGAAGTTAAGAATAATTTTTGGGAATTTTTGGAGTACCCTAGGACACCCTAGGGTTTCGGCCAACATGAAAGAAACAAAAACTAAGAACCCTGAGTTTAAGGGTTTCGGCCACCATGTTTTAAAGGTCTATAATTTAGCTAAAAATCATGATAATGTTATTTAATGTTCCCTTATGATTTTTAGAGGTTAAGTATAATTTTTGGGAATTTTTGGAGTACCCTAGAGGCCCCATATGGTTCAGCCAACCCCAAGGACCCAAGGGTTAGGGTTGAGTCTTTAACTTCAAGCATATGTTTATGTGTTGCCATGATATAAGGATGATGGATGGTGATTATGTGAATTTTCACATGGCCTTGGGACTCCACAAGTTTCGGCCAAGAAGGGTTAATAGGGTAAAAGTTAAGATTTATTTCAAGTGAGGGTCCCAATGACCCTATGGTAAGATGTGATTTGTGTTTTATGAATGATATGCCATGTTTATGAATGATATGCCATGTTTATGCATGATATGCCATGTTATGAATGATATGCCATGTTTATGAAGGATATGCCATGTTTATGAATGATATGCCATGTTTATGCATGATATGCCATGTTTATGAATGATATGCCATGTTATGAATGATATGCCATGTTTACGAATGATATGCCATGTTTATGAATGATTTCCATGTTTATGAATGATATGCCATATTTATGAATGATATGCCATGTTTACGAATGCCATGTTTATGAATGATATGCCATGTTTACGAATGCCATGTTTATGAATGATATGTCATGTTTACGAATGATAAGCCATGTTTATGAATGATATGCCATGTTTATGAATGATATGCCATGTTTTAGGATAATATGAATGTATGCCATGCTCTATGAATGATGTGTACATATGCCATGTCTAAGAATGAAAATGATGAATGACAAGTATGATGAATGAAAGATGATGCTTATGTCTTTGAGGCATAAATATGCTAAATGGCACGGTCGATGGTCGACAGTACGACGGTCGTGAGGACCGGTAAATGGGCCGGTAGACGGGCCGGGCTGTAACAAGTTATGCTATGTTAAAGATGGCATGAATGTCTTATGAATGATGAAGCATGAAAAGTATTTTTACTTTATGTATGGGCTTGTACCGGACCGAAGTATGGGTCCAAGGGATGGGCACCTTAAGAACGCCCCAGTTTTGGACTACCGAAGCTGTCCACGGTTCTGGCACTACCGAAGCTGTGCAACAGGGATGAGCACCTTAAGAATGCCTCGGTTCGGGGACTACCGACTATGCTGTCCTTACCCTAGTAGGTTGGGGCTCGCGACCTCGGACTTGCTAGGGATGCGCGCTATGATGTATGTATGTGGTACAAGCCGGGGACCCCAAATGATGTTATGATGATTATGTTTAAGAAATGAAAAGTATGTTTTTAAAGATTAAGCATCCTTATGATATATATGCATTGCCCATGCATTCATTATGAAAAAGTATGTTTATGAAAAGTATGTTCATGAAAAGTATGATTTTAAACTAAGCATCCATATATGTATATGCATTCCACTCATGCCTCCATTCATGTTATGCATTATGCTATGATGATAAGATTTTATGCTTACGCTTCATGTTAAGAAATATGCATGAGAACAAATGATCTATGCCATGATAATGTTAAGAAGATGCTCATATGTTATGATAGGAAGAATGTTCATTATGTTTATGTTCGTGCCAAGTATTATGCCATGCTTAGAATGTTACTATGTTTATGTTCATGCCAAGTATTATGCCATGCTTAGAATGCTACTATGTTTATGTTCATGCCAAGTGTTATGTCATGCTTAGAATGCTACTATGTTTATGTTCATGCCAAGTATTATGCCATGCTTAGAATGCTACTATGTTTATGTTCATGCCATGCTATGTATACGATAAGTGATTTAAGATGTTATGTCCTAAGTAGAGCACCAAGTATGTTAATGTTTTCATGTGCTCATTATGAGATGATGAATGATGAATGGTTTTGTGAGTAGGAAAGAGTCTTACTAAGCCTGTGTGCTTATAGTCTTATTTCCTTATACCGCAGATCATTCAAGGGGACAATGATGGAAGTAGCAGGAGGGCAAGAACGCATGTGTGTAGTAGTGACTTGGCCCAGGAAACTTTATGTTTACGGTTTATGCTAGAACTTCACCTTGGTTACTTATATGTCTGAATAATGACCTGTGGAACCTTATGATATGATGTTACGTATGACATGATATGATATGATGCTTAAGTTCAAAGTTAATATGCTAAGGTTCCTATGTCATTAAGTTAAGAATGATAACAGGGCATGTATAAGTTAAAGTTATTCCGCTGCCTTATGATGTCTACATGCCCTAAGCATGTTAACGTAACGCCGCTTACGAAAGAAAAAAGCGGGCGTTACAAAGTCTGACCCAATTTGATCAAGGTCCATGATCATTTGAAGCCTACAAAATGATATTCAAATTTAGTGCCAAAAAAAAATATCCCAAATATATAAAGATTTTAATTAAAAGTCAAAATAGAGGAAATACATGAAACCTAATATAATTGCAAACTTAAGCTTATAAAATGTGGATCAAACATAGATTTTAGAGCCTAAAACAATCAATAAAATGGTGGTTATCAGGGGCACCTGACACGTGCCTTCACCTGCGAGAAACTCAATCCACAGCTCAGGACCTCTCGGGCGCCTAGGTTGACCTGGTCCAGTGGCTTCGTGGCAGATTTGCTTCGATGGCTACTTTGGCTTTGACCTTGGGTGGCCGGGACCTCCTGGGTGCCTAGCCCAGTGCAGTTCGAAGCGATCTTGCTTCCTTGCTGTTTTGGCCTTTTACCTTGGGCACCCGGGACCTCCCGGGCGCCTAGCCCAGTTGCCTGCCCCTTCCTCTGGGGCGTTTTGAACTGCAACAACACAATCCTTTGGTCCCTGCAACTAAGGTTAGTTCCAAAACAAACTAAGCAAGAATGTTAGCCATTATTTACAGCCGTAGCTGTCTTGGTTCTGACTTCGGGTCTCCCAAATGGAACCCTAGGTCTAACCGACGCCTAATGTTCCCTCGACGGGGAACGCGTTCTCACCTACTCCTCTCAGGAGAATTTACCTTTTTGCCAACCGGCTCCTCCGGTTGGACTTTTGCCTAGCTTTACTCACCAGGTTTTCGTGCCCAGTCCGCGACCAGGACTTAGTGCCCAATTCCTCGAACTAGGTCTTCGGTACCCAACCCTCGGCCAGGACTTAGTGCCCAATTCCTCGAACCAGGTCTTCGGGGACCAGCCCTCGGCCAGGACTTAGTGCCCAACCTTACGTCATGACTTACTGCCCAGCCCGCGGCCAGGACTTAGTGGCCAATTCATAGAACCAGGACTTCGTGCCTAGTGTTCTGAGGACTTTTCCTGCACACTTGAGTAACAACGTTACAGCACCAATAATACTTAACTTTGAACCCTTTGCCAATATCAAAACAAGGTTCGATATGCTGCTTCCGGCACCAACAATCTCTCCCTTTTTGATTTATGGCAACACAATTCAAAGTTAAGGAAAAAATTATAACCTTTAAGAAATGAAAGTAAAAACCAATAAATTTTAACATTAAAGTTTACAGTTTGAGCAGACAATTTGAGCAGAGTAAAGTTCAAAACCAATGTATTTTTGAACCGAAAAAAATAACACTACTAGAATTTTTGCATTCAACAACACATAATCGACAACGGTTTTTTGATAAAGTATTGTCTTATGTCAATTTAACAACAGTTTTAGTATTAACCGTTGTTGTTGTTTGTCTGTATACGTAAAAAGACAACAGTAATAACAAAATGTTGTCGTATGTATACTCAATGACAACAGTTATAAAATAACTGTTGTCTATAGGCAGGATTTACAACAACTGATGTGATAAACTGTTGTCTATTATGACAATAGACAACAGTTATATTAAACTGTTGTTGTTGTATTGTTGTGCTGTTCAAGCAATAAACAAAATCAACGGTGGATATCCAACTGCAAAAAACAACTAACTATTGAATCCTCATTCTCTTATTTTTCGATCCTTAATCATCTTTTTTTCTCGTCGCACAAACCCCTAATCTTTTCTCTTCCTCGCCCGCCAACCACCCAAACCCCCGACCATTTCCGCTTCTCTCACACAAACCCCTCGCAGCCACGAGTCGACGCCTCTCCCCCTTCTTCATCGCCCGAGTCCAAGGAAGCCCCGAGAGCGGTGCTTCCTTTCACCCTCGCGAGGTGAGCCCCGACTCCTCTCTCTCTCTTCTTCATCATCGCGCAAGCAAGGAGGCGACGCCTCCTCACTTACCTTTTCTTCTTCCTCGATCGCGTTCCCTAGCTACTGACGCCCAGGAAAGCAGTACCCTGCGTCAACACCGCATCTTCATCGCTAGCTACGACAGGCGAATTGCTCCTTCCCGGCTGAGTGCCACTGCCAGCGGCCCTCCTAGTGAGTTGAGATCGCTATTGATTGTTTTTGGTACCATGAGTTGGAGCTAACCTAGTCCTCTTCCTAGGGATTTCTGGAAATTAGGGCTCTTACATGTGGCTGGGTTTCTTCTGATCGAAACAGAAAGGGGCAGAGGAAAGCTTGGTGTGTGGGTTTTCAGGTAAGGCTTGGTTGTGATCTTCATTCTTGCATGTTTCCCTTTGGATTCCCAAACTTGTACGTGAGCTCTATTAGATTCCCAAATTGCATTAGCTAGGTTTAGTTGAGCTTTGATCATTTCTTTTATGTAGGACCCAACTAATTCCTTGATAACTTCATTCATTCACTAACTGTTGATGAGTTTGAAACTAAGAACATTGTCCAGTAGAGCATAATTTTCTGCCAACCCTATTAGTAGTTTACAAGTAGATTTATAGCATCATATGCTCTTTGGTTTGTTGTAATGAAGTTAGGTTCTCAAAGGAAATAGCACAGGCAATATGGATAGGTTCAACAAGAAACTAAAAAACGCATCAAATGCCTTTGCATATGCTTTGTATATGATATTAAGTTGTTCTTTAGAGTGATATCTATAATGAATGCAGACATACATAGATATTTGATGACTGCTATAACAAAAAGAAATTAAAAACAGTGAAGCAGAAATTGAGTAATGAGTGTTTACTGTTTGACATACAAGGGAACCAGTAAGCTTATGTTCCAGTCTTAGTCTAGTTTGTTACTATACATTACCTATTACAATTACTATATGTCTAAAATACACCTAACATTTTTTCTACAGGTTTTATGCTATATCTTGTATAGGCTTATAGATTCTTTCTGTCTGGCCTAATTTATTTCAACATTAAGGGCCCAATTACTTGAAAGGAAGATATAAAGGAAAAAAGGGAAAGCATCACAAAATTTCATGGGGAAATCTATCATTTGTGGACTTTTTTTTATCACTTCTCATCTCCCTTGTATATTCCATCTAAGTATCCAGACCCTAAATGTCAAGAATTTAACATTAGTTTAAACATTGCACACAACTTGATACTTTAGCCACATACGATTTGCATTACTGAGCATTGCAATCTGAACAGGACTTGGTTTAATATTACATTGCCTACTTGCAAAGGATAATAAGTTACAGATTTGTCAAATTGATTATTTCAGAATGCTTACGAATACAGATATGGCACGAAACAAGGGTTTTATATTATCAGGACCTACAGAAATTAATGTTCAAAGGAAACAACTGAAAGAGATAATTGATTCTCTACTCCCAGCATGCACAGAGCCTGATTTGGTTATTGGGATGCCTTTTAGAGCACAAGCAATTATTGCGAATCCTCCTGCTTATGGTAAGATATGCACATTAATTATTAGTCTACATGCGGAGCTTGAAATAATTTAGTAACACTAGAAAGTTGGGTTATCTTAGATGTTTAGCATCCAGATGACCCAGTAAAAGCATAACATGGTGTTTTCTGCCTCTTTTATTCAATTATTCGATTATTCGAAACTTTCTATAAATGAATATAAATTGATTTTGAAGATTTACTCTAAATGACATCAAACATGTATGAGAAAACTCCCTCTGTTTTCTGCCTTAAGTTTCTTTTGACATGCTTGTTTGTGACACTTGAATAAGAGAGTTCTTTTGGTTGATTCTAAACTTATGCTTTATATGGTTGCAATGCCGCTGAACGTAGGCAACGGTAGTGTTAGAGTCTCTATCATACATTGTGGTTAAAGTGAGGTTATGGGTTTTTAACTCAGCAGTGCATAATATTTAAATTTGTTTGATTTATATAGATCTCAATAGAAAAAAACTGCTCAATTTTTTTTTTATCTCTTCTAATATAATTGATTCCTACAGGACATTTGCATGTTGCTGAAGCTCTTGGTGTGCCTCTCCACATCTTCTTCACAATGCCATGGATGTAAGCTTCCTGCAGAGTTGTCTCCTACTTATTGCTGTTTTCACATACAGTGCTCTATGCTTCCATTAGCTTTGATTGATTTTCCCATGCTGTTTTAAAATGCTCTTTATGAGGCATCATATTTATATCTAGTGACTGATGCAATACATGTATTCCTTCCTGTGTCAATTTGCTAGAACTTGTATATAGTGAATGCATGGTGTAATTAGACCACTTGACTACTAGGTAGCTTGCTATCAAAAGATTCCAAGATAGAAGATTCTCTATCATTACTGAATTTGTTTTTGTATTCCAAGCATTCTATTTATTGTTAAGTTATATGGAGGAAGCAAAATATATAGTAATTTTTTTTGTGCAGTTTCATGAAATATGATGCACTACTGATGTGGGATTTCCATAATTTTCATGTGCAAGTGAAGTTATTGGAGAAGCACAGTGTTAAGCAATAAAATTGTTTAATTCGTTCCAAGGAAGAAAAGGAAGAAAACAAGTATAGTGGGAAGTGATTAAGATATTTGTACTTCTATTTAAATCAAAATTTTTTATTGTGTATAATATTGGTATTTTAAGCATTAAAAATACGAATTATCTTTGCCTTAGGTTCCTAGGCAACCGGATGCCAAACAATGTGGATATTATGTGATGAGATTTATAAAGCAAATTACTGAAGAAGTTACATCAATCGAGGGGGATGCATTCCGAACGATAGTAATAATTTCTTTATTATCTCAAATATTTAAAGTTATCTAGTTATAAATTTTTTCAAGTTGTTATGTTTTATTCTGTACAATCATATAATGTGTTTTTGTTCATAGTTTGCAAAAGTAGAGTACTCCCAAGATGAAATTGATGAAGTGCGCTCCGCGATAGCTGATTGTATACAGGATTATATTTGATAATAGGTATGTAAATGTTAGTTACTAAGGTTTAAACTTTTCCTGGTAAATGTTAGTTACTAAGTTTTCGGGTGATATTCCCCTGAATCAAACAATATACATCAACAATATTTTTTTTAGAGATGTTGTAACCTGAGATTATTTTTTATACGTTGGAGAACAATTAGTTTAGTGGACATGAAAGTTACTTAGATGTTCAAGTAGATTCGTTGAACAATAGAGTCGTACTAGTTTGGCCAAATTCCTTTTAATGCTGTGGTCTAAAACCTGCAGAAACTTGATATTTAGTTGCTTTCTTGCATCTCTACTTGAATTTGCAGCCTAGCCTTTCAAGTGTTCTCATTTAAGGAGGATAAACTAATCACCACTACAGATCACTGAACTCATCACTAGGAATTAAACTTTTCAACAAGCTGCATTTACTACTAGATACGATTCAACTCAAATATCATATTACTCGAAATAGTAGTGGATAGACTGAATTTGGCATGACTAATTGTATGATCGTATGAAATTAACATATATATAAACACATTCATCCAATAGAAATTCCTTCAATACATTTTTTTTTCAATATATTTTGGAGCTTCAGCAGTTCTGCCTAACATCCCTGATTGGATGCAATTCTTCAATATATTTTTTTATTTGCCTAAACAGACACAGTTTGTGATTCAGAATATGATTCTGAATCACAAACAATCAATCAAGAACATGTGTCAGATATTTAATATGGTCGTCTGAGTATTTTCCTTGAAAAGTGGTTGCAAGGCTGTAAATGTCTAGATAAGCCAAGCTAGTAGTTTCCTTATAATTGCAAGTGCTGATACATGCATATCTTTTTTGTTTGTTTGTTTGTTAGTTTGCTATTTTTGTTGTTTGTTGATACATATCTTCATGGATTTTTTATTGGACATATGCATTTAATAGAATAACTAATTAGAGTGTTTGTTTTCTTTTTTCCAGCTGCAGGGACTTGTTCGTGATCATGTTCGAAGACCATTAATCTGACCTTCCAAGCTATAATTTTTGTGATTTAAACTTCATTGTAAGTTTAGTTGGGTCAGAATTATATATAATTTGAACTCTTGTAATTTGGGTCAGAAGATACTTTAGTGGTTTCGTCTGTAGAAAGGTTTTTGGATAAAAGATACTTTTGTGGTTTCGTATGTAGAAAGGTTGTGGTAGATCTTTATTGTAAATATGTTGATGATGTTTGATATATATAGTTTTTGTTTCGAGGTTAAATTATTGCCTTTTAATTGAAAATATAATAGAAATATCTTTGTTGTCAAATTGGTATGAAACTGTTGTGGAATAGTACAAACGCACAACAGGTTTTTTAAAGCTAAACTGTTGTTGTAGATAAACGACAACAGTGCTATATAGGTAAAACTGTTATCGAATATAATAGAAGACAACGGTGAATTCGGTATACGACAACAGTTAAACACTGTTGTTAAAACTTATCTAAACGACAACAGTGAAAACCCTAAACGACAACAGTGATAAACTGTTGTTATTGATATACGACAACGGTTATAAAACTGTTGTCGAATATAATAAAAGACAACAGTGAAAAACTGTTGTCAAAATGTTGTCGAATGTGATATACGACAACAGTGAAAAACTGTTGTCGTAGACCAAACGACAACAGTGATTCACTGTTGTCGTAGACCCCCTTTTAACAACATGGCCTTTAACAACAGTGGTATTTGGCATACGACAACAGTGATTCACTGTTGTTGAATGCATTTTTTCTAGTAGTGTAAATTTTATTCTTCATCCTTCACCTGTAATCCTGAATGATAAAGCACTTAACTTTGACCTTTCCTCCCCCTTTGACATATATCAAAATATTACTCATGGGTGAACAAAATATCTAATAGGGAGTTTTGAGTTTTTCCAATGACATGCATTTTTTGTAAAACTTCTAAGTTTTTGACAAAGTGTTTTTCAAAAAATAGAGTAAAAGCCTTTGCACCAAAAAAACTTTTTACACTTAGACAATTTTCCATTTTGAAAAGTTTTACAAGCCTAAATTTTGTTAAAAAATTTTTTTTACTTACAAGGCTTTGCAAAAAGAATTCTACCAAAAAAAATTTATTTAGGCAAAATTTTGAAGCCAAATTTCCCTAAAAAAAGTTTCAACTTTGAGAATTAGGAAAAAATTTGTTTAACTAAAAAATTTGCACACTTCAAAGAATTTGTTTGGAACACTTTGTGCATTTTGAAAAACAAAACCTTTAAGAAATTTCTAGACAAGTTTTTTAAAAAAACTTTACTTAGGAACATTTGCCAAAATTTTTAAAAAGTTTTTGCTCAGACAAATTTTGTTTACTAAGAAAAAAATTTGAAACACTTAGACATACTTAGAAAATTTTGAAGCACTAGAAATACTTGAAGGCATTTGAAGTATTTTGATAGTACTTTAAAATTTTAACAGAACATAGCCCAAAAAATTTGAAGTACTTAGAAATTTTTGCTTTACTTTTTGAAAAAGAGATAAAAATTTAAATGTTTTTTAAAAAAAATTCCTTTCTCTCTTTCGTTCTCTCCCCCTTAATGTGAAACTCTTCTCCTTATGTTTTAGACCATTGCAAAACTGAAACATTGCACAAAGCTCCCTCATGATTTGAAATTTTCCCCTTGAAGCTTTTTGAAAGAGTACTTTGAAAAGAGTTCTAAATATAAACATACTCATAAGTTCAGTTTGAAATGATATTTTGAAACAGAATTTTTTGGGTATCACAAAGGAGATTCTAAGTTAGAAAAACCTTAGGTTAAAGTGAAAATATTTTTGAGAGCTTCTAAGATAAACTTTCTTTGAAAAGGGGGAAAAAGTTTAAGGAAGAATTTAAGTTTCACTTTTTCTACTCTCCCCCTTGGCCATATATCAATAAAGAACTTTTGAAAAATATATTTTGAAACAAAATTTAAAATTTGTGTATCAAAGCTTATGGGTTTTGAAAACATAAATATTTGAGTGAGAGATAATCCTCAGTAAAATAATGTCAAGAGTTATTATAATTTCTAAGTAACAAAATTTTGAATGAATGAAGAATTGATGCTCAAAAACAGAATTGGAGTCAAATGTATATTCTTATTGAGTCCATGCATGATAAGCAACAAAAAATATTTAATCAATAAGTTTACTTGTTTTGAATATTTTGAAAAATACAAATACTTTAAAAAATGCAAGTACTTTTGAACAATATTATGCATTTTTCGAAAAACTATTAGTACTATTGAGAAATATTATACATTTTTGAAAAATACCAGTACATAATATTTTACTTGACATGGTTTCTTTTCCAGTCTGACACAATCCTAGGAAACCTTATTAACTACAAAGGCATTTTCCTAAGTGTCTTGGAAATTCTCCAAACTCATGAAAATATTATTTCAAAAATGATTTTATAAACCAAAAAACATTTTAAAAAATAATATTTTGAGAGAAATTTCTTATGTTTTCGACAAAATTTTGAAAATATAGTGTATGAAAATATATTATTTATAAATCTTTAATAACTCTTTTAATTTGACCTCCTCCTAAACTTGACCCAGTCCTAGGAAGCTTGTTGACCACAAGTACTCTTCCTCTAAGTTTTTAGGGTTTAGTTCAGATCAAAGGAATTATCTAATAATTTCAAAATAATTACCAAGAAAAACTTTTCAGAAATTCTTCTTTTGACTCAGACTCCCCCTAAATTTGACACATCCTAGGAGTCCTTGTAGATCATGAAGTGGACCTTCCTCTGTGTCTTTAGGGGTTATCAAGATCAAATGAGACATAGGCACACTTTTAGCATGTATTTTGAAATTTCGAAACATATGAAGGTAATTTGTCAGGCAGTGATTTTTCAAGGACAATTTTAAAAGACAATATTTTTTTTAAAAAGATAGTGATTTGTCAAACACAATTTTTGAAAGAAAATTAAAAGAATAAACTACTCCCCCTGTACCCGACACCATTTGACTTTATCTAACTGCCTTAGGAACTTTAGTGTTGTCCTAGGAGGACTGATCAGTAATTAAGTTAATCAAGTCCTAGATCATAGTTTGATGAGTTCATTAAAGTGAATTTTGAAAGAAAATGTAAGAGTTTAAACATTAATGAACTAATGAAAAAAAATATGTTCACCAGAAATCATATAATAGCATAAAAAAACAACAAGATTAACTTTGATAAAGGTATCTAAGATTTAGTTAAAATTTGTGTTAGATTCAAATCTGACAATAGTAAAGTGAATTTGATTTTCAATAATTAGCTTCCAGGTCTTGGTGAGGCACTAGGCCTTCTTTGGCCATAGCCTTATTGGATCAACAACCCTTTCCTCGACAAAGCCTTTTACTGAAAATTCATCTTCAAGTTACTTCTTGAAAGATATTGGTCTAACTAGTTTGGGTCTTGGATCGGTAACTTCGGCTAGTTCCACTAGACTAAACAGACCAAGTAGGACATACTTGACCTTATTAGAAGGGCTTTCCTAACATACTATCATCTCACCTCCATCAATACTATGTTGTTCAAATTTTAATTAAACCGTTTGTCCTTAAACTATCCAATTCTAAATCCAAGCAATAAAAAACTAAGTAAAATTATAATGAGGGGAAATTTCTGGATTTTCTAAGTTAGCAAGATTATTAATTAGTTTTTCTAGTATATCAATTTTAATTTTCAAATTCTCATTTTCTTGTCATAACATTTCGAAATTTGAATTTATTAATATACATGATTTAATCAAGTTACTTAGGCATGTGTCCATACCAAGGGTGATTAAGTAAACTATCAGCATTCATGGTAAAGAGTGGATTTTCATACAAATTAAAGTTACCCATCTTGGTTAGTTGTCCTGAATCTTTGGCTCTTTTATCTGTGCATTCATCTTTGTAATGCACAAACTCCTGACACTTGAAGCATTGGATGCGACTCTTGTCTTTTCGTGCTTTTGGAACTGGTTCCTTTGTCGCCGTCGGTGGTGTCATTCGAATCTTATGAGTAGGACACTTACTTTTGTAGTGTCCTCTCTCCCTGTATGTGTAACAAATTACATGATTTTTAAAATTTGAATTTACAATTTTACCTTTGGATTCCTATTGGGAATCTCCCCCTTGATTCTTGCCGCCTCGGATCTAGACTCATCTTTTGATTCTGGTTTGGATTCGGCTTCGGATTCGGGTTCAGACTCTGACTCGGCTGTTCGTGCTTAGACCGAGAGTGCAAGATAACTTAGGTGATCTTCTTCTTCTTCGTTCGATTCCTCTGATGATTCGGACAACACACCTTCTGAGTCCTTGATGTTGTAAGTCTCTTCATGTAGGTTAATCAGTTTTTTCCACATCTCTTTAGCACATTCAAATAGTCCAATCTGCTTGAATACTTCTTTTGTTAAGCCAGATTGTAGGATTGCAGTCGCCTTTGCATCTGTCTCGATCATGTTGAGTGTTGGTTCATCCAATTTGTCCCAGGCGAGTGCTATCCCATCTTCTGTGGGGAATCTAAATCCCATTTGGATTATCATCTATAAATCCATATTAGCTTTCAAATGAGACTCCATTAGACCCATCCAAATCTGAAATTTTCGCCAAAGAATAGAGGTGGACGAACACTATTCCATTCTTGATTGGCCATTTAAACTAATCCTTGCACACAAAAGAAATAATAGAAATGTACCAAGACTTGGTCTTGGATTAGTAGTGTGGGAGAAGAAAAAAAAACTAGCTCAAGAGGTGTTGCATGAATTTCGAGATAAAATAATAATAAAATAAAAAAAATTATGATAGATTTTTTTTTGAAATTGTTGGCTTTATCAATTCTGATTAATGATGAAAATGTAAGAATTCACTGTTTGGGAAAAATTTTGCTTGAATTAAGGTAGCATGAATTTCGAGAAAAAATATTAAAATTATAATAAAAAAATGTTTATGACAAATTTTCAAAAATTGAACATTTTATCAATTCTGACTTATGGTGAAAAAAATAAGAATTCAAAATTGAAAAAGCAAAAAAGATCGAGTGGTGTTGCACCAACCTCGATTAACAAGAAAGAAACGAAATAAAATTAAAAATTTCGTAAATCAGAAAAAAAACTCTCAAATTGGTAGTTGTACCAAATTTGAGCCACCCGCTCTGATACCACTTGTTGGATCAAAGAAAATGATAGAGGAGGGGGGGGGTGAATATCGTTAAACACTTTTCGGATTAAAAAGAGCAGATACGCAGCGAAAAGAAATTAAATGCACAAGAACACAAGTCAATTTTTTACTTGGTTCGGTGTCGCGGTCGACTCCTACTCCAAGGCCCACGGTCCTTAACCTTTTACTTTGGGCAATACTATAATCGCACAAAAAGATTTACAAGTTAAGTACAAGAGTATTTCAGGAAATTAAAAATGCTACACTTTTCGTTACTGACGCCCGATGTGGATCGTATTTTGGAGCAGAGGGTCGTCATCGGCGCTGGGATCTCGAAGTCGGAGTTTGTCAGGGCGTAGTGCTTGAACGAAAAGCTTTGGAGCATTGAGAAAAAGAGATGTTGAAGCCTTGGGGTCGAGCACCCTTTTATAGTGCTCCTGGGGGCGCCTGATTCGTTGGGGGCGCCTAACACGTGCTGTCACGCCCCGAGACCCAGGAGCCGCTGATCCAATAGAAATCGGACATCACCTCCCCTGTCCGGCGGATAATTTACACATACACACAGATAATATAACACAACCACGCAGTTTAAAGGGCCTCAGGCCTCAGATATATGCAGAAACAAGAGTTATATGATTATAACTATCGAAAAACCAAATCCGAACTCACCTGAGCTGCCAGGGGGCAGGAACAAAATCAAAATCAAACGAAGTCCAACATAGGACTCAAAAGTACAATATCATCATATAAAACGTGCATACATGTTCAAAACAAAATAGCGGAAGCATAGTAAATACTACAGGGTCCATAACCGAAACAACGTAAGGTAAAACTAAACAGAGCTCCTCTGGAGCTGGGGACTGGCGGCTAGGGATCTCCTCGCAGACATCAACCTGAAATAAACATATATGGCAACGGGGTGAGTCCATAGCTCAGCGAATACCCAACAGATATGCATAGAAGGTTATACCAACAATAAGAGTTCAGCTACTACAGTCTCATAGCAACAGTAGGGAAAGACTAGTACTGAACATACCGAAGTAGATATATACCTGAATCCATCTAACTTGTATAGAGGGTAAGAAATACCAGAGGAAAACCAATAGACATATAAGCTCAGATAACAAGTCTCCAGAATATGCAATGTCAAACAAGTGCAAGAATCAAGTGTAGCAAACAATGCACGATGCAAAATATGCACATGGTGCAATGACATGTGTCACCCCTGACACCAGACAGATCAACGTACACCTGTCATAGGGACGTCTGAACGGGTAGGGCTCTGACAACTGTACACCCTGCCATCACTGCTCCTGAGTGACCGGGTGGACAGGATGCTGGTGGAGACTCCGCTCCGACCCCAAGCAATGGGGGAGTCAAGCTCTCATCTCCTCGTGGCTCAGTACGAGAAGGGATCCCTGGCTGCTACCACGCCCGTGCTCACCCTCCAAATAGTGGCCGAACGGAGCAATACAGGGCAAATGCACACATCTACGGTATCCACTAACCCATGAGTGGCCGTGTGTGCCTGTCATGTACCGGAAGACGATTAGGCTCAACCACAAGGGAGTCGCTGATCGCCGACATGCAACAGTGCAAGGATGGTGTATGATAGATACACATACCTCCCTCCCAAGTCCTCAGTATACTAAGTCTCAGTCTGAAATCCTATAACAGGAAATACAGGTAACCTACAAGGTATACCGACCGGAAAACTACCAATCCCTCAAGGTCAAATACAGGAGACAATACCACGCTCTCTAGCATACAAATGGATATGACAATACCTGAGACTGTATAGAACTAACAGCAGAATAACTCAGGGATAAACAACAAGTATCCAGAACTGGCAAAATAAACAGGGATAAACAACAATATCCAGAACAAACATAATAACCAGGGATAGCGTAGAATCTTACTGCTATCTATAACATTCTACGCATAACAAAATGACAATATCAAGATAGATAAGTCAAAGGGTACCCGCCTCCAAATAGGTGAAGTCCGTATCAATCGAGACAGAACCACCCGTCAAAATAAGTAGCAATAAATCCGATCAAGCTCCTGTATCAAGGATGTAATTAATTAGCTATTACACAAATAGCAACTAGCTAATTAATCCCTAATCTGTTTTAGGATTTACCGAATCCGTCCCTTTCCATTTAATTAATCATAATAAAATGGTTAGGCCTTAGGTTTAAATTCCCAAATAAACCTAACCCGTTCACTCTTCAACTATCCGAATATTCCGTCTCTAAATGGAGCTCACGGCAAGCACGCTAAAGTTGCTACCAAATCCAATATCCACGTCAATCAACCCATTCTTTTAATAAAAATATAAACTATCCCTACACATCAGATTGGGGTTAATACATATGATCAGTGTTTGAAACTAACACTTAATCCAAATTAAAGGATCCCAAAATCAACCCAAGCCTACTGTTCTAGCACAATCCTACTCAAAGAACCATCAGCAACATCAAAGCTTACCAGAGATGGCAACTCCATTTGGTCGGCACTGTGAAGAAGGTGTATCGATCAACACAGATTCACAAATCTCGTGAGCTACCTGTGATCCGTAGGAAGTCCCGTAGGTTCTACAATTCCACCGAAAACAGGGATTAAACCAACTGTAAACCTCTCATTAAGCTTACAATTCAAACCTAATATGATAGCTTCGGAATCCATCCAAGTCTAAACCTAGATGATGATCCTTACCTGAGATTCGCGACCTCAAACAGCTGAAATCCGAAGGAGCAATTAGAGATCCTCGAAAGAACAATAAATCTCAGGTTCTCGGCTCGCGATTCCTCCTCCAATAGCAGCCCAGCGTCGCCCTTCGTCCGCAGGTGTGCAACCTTCGATTAGGGCTCGCGGAGGCAAGGGGAAAGAAGCGATCGGGTTATGGAGGAAACGGAATGCGGCTAGGGTTCACGAAGAGGGAGAAGATGAAGCAGGAGCAGGCGGCGTCGGCTTCTCTGGCGGCTTGGTCGCGCGATCGGGCGAGGTGGAGTGGACAGCGGCGGAACTTAAGCCCTAATAGCCTCTTAACCTTGTCCCTTTTTCATTTAAGTCGACCTATTTTTCGTCTAATTACAAAAACACTCCTAGGGTTTAAGCTTGATTACAAGTTAGTCCTTATGACTGTTTGTTTAAATTACATTAGGGTCCCTAAGTTTGTCTCCAAGGGCTCGGAAGCCCCGAAACTTATCTGGTAATCCTCCGGATATTTTTGGGACCTAGTCGAAAGTGTCGGATTTAACATCCTCCCCCACTAATAAAAATTTGGTCCCCAAATTTCGATATTCACTATAGCAAACACTATCAAGAAGTATGCTGATATAAATACCGAACAGTAACCAACCATACATACCTCAAGTGAACAGGTGGGGGTAGCGAGCTCGGATGACATCCTCAAGCTCCTAGGTAGCCTCCTCATCAGAGTGATGCTGCCATCCGACCTTAACAAGCCGGATTGTCTTGTTCCGCAACTAACGCTCTCGGTGGCCCAAAATCCGTACCGAAATCTCCTCGTAAGTCGCGTCAGGCTGGAGTGGAACTGAGACACCCGACAACACGTGCGAAGGGTCTGGTATGTATTTCCTCAACATGGATACGTGAAATACATCATGTACACCAGTAATAGACGGTGGAAGAGCCAACCGATAAGCAACTGCTCCAACCCTCTCCAGAATCTGGAATGGACCGATGTAACGCGGAGCAAGCTTACCTCGAAGACCGAATCGTTTCACCCCTCTCGTGGGTGAAACTTGCAGAAATACATGATCACCTACGGAGAACTCCAGAGGTCTCCGTCTCCGGTCGGCATAACTCTTCTGACGATCCTGCGCCTCAGATATACTGCGTCTGATGGTACGGACTAACTCTGCCTCGTGCTGAGCTCTCTGAGGTCCTAACAGCTGGGATTCCCCAACCTCCTCCCAGAGGATGGGTGTCCGACATGGCCTACCATACAACGCCTCATACAGTGCCATCTGGATAGCCGCATGATAACTGTTATTGTAGGCGAACTCGACAAGGTCCAGATGATCCTCCCAGCTGCCTCCGAAATCCATAATACAGGCTCGGAGTAAGTCCTCCAAGGTCTGGATGGTACGCTCTGACTGACCATCGGTCTGCGGATGGAAGGCGGTACTAAATCTGAGCTCGATACCCATGGCCCTCTGCAGACTCTGCCAAAAGCGTGAGGTGAAACGCGAATCTCGGTCGGAGATGATACTCATCGGGATGCCGTGCAATCTGATGATCTCTCTACAATACAGCTCTGCCAATCGATCCAATGAATCGGTCCTCCGAATAGCTAGAATGTGCATGGATTTGGTCAATCGATCAACGATCACCCAAATCGCGTCAAGGCCTCGTCTGATCCTAGGCAATCCCACCACGAAATCCATAGTAATGTGTTCCCACTTCCACTCGGGAATGGGAATCCTCTGAAGTAGTCCAGCAGGTCTCTGGTGCTCAGCCTTAACTTGCTGGCAAACTAGACATCTAGCTACAAAATCCGCGATGTCTTTCTTCATGCCGTTCCACCAGTAGGAACGCCTCAGGTCTCGGTACATACGGGTCCCGCCCGGGTGGATAGCAAAGCGGGAACGATGAGCCTCCTGCAGTAACTCCTCTCGGACCGGGTGTGACTCGGGTACGCAAAGTCTCCCTCGGAAGTAGAGAGTACCCTCATCATCTCTGGTGAACTCAGACTGCTGTGCTGAAGCTATCTGGCTGCCAAGGGACGGCAGGTGCTGATCAGTGGCCTGGGCCTCTCGAATCCTCGTCCGGATGGAAGACTGAGCAACCATAGTCACAAGAATACCCTGCTCAGTCCGTCCCTGCTCCTCTAAGCCCAACTCTGAGAAACCCTGAACTAGCTCGGTAACTGATGCCCGGAGGCAGGCCAAAGTCCCTCTGGACTTCCTGCTCAATGCGTCCGCCACAACATTAGCTTTCCCTGGATGGTAGCTAATGGTGCAATCATAATCCTTAAGGAACTCCATCCACCTCCTCTGTCGAAGGTTGAGCTCCTTCTGCGTAAACTGATATTTGAGACTCTTATGATCAGTGAAGATCTCAAAGGTAATACCGTACAAGTGGTGCCTCCAGATCTTCAGCGCAAAGATAATAGCTGCAAACTCTAAATCATGAACTGGGTAGTTCTTCTCATGCTCCTTCAGCTGTCGAGAAGCATAAGACACTACCCGCCCGTGCTGCATCAGAACGGCGCCTAGTCCCTGATAAGATGCATCCGTATAAAGCACAAATCCGTCCTCTCCTGATGGAAGAACGAGGACGGGTGCCGACACTCATCTCTGCTTCAGCTCCTGGAAACTAGCCTCACAAGCCTCTGTCCATGTGAACTTCACGCCTTTCCTAGTAAGGCGTGTCAGTGGCACAGCAATAGTGGAAAATCCCTCTACAAATCGTCGGTAATATCCGACCAAACCCAAGAAACTACGAACCTCAGTAACTGACTTCGGCTGCCCCCAGCTGGTAACAGCCTCGATTTTCTGGGGATCTACTGAGATGCCTCTGCTAGATACCACGTGTCCCAGAAAACCTACTGATGACAACCAGAAGGCACACTTGCTGAACTTCGCATATAGACGCTCTCGTCTGAGAGTCTCCAATACGATGCGAAGATACTGTGCATGCTCCTCCTCAGAATGTGAGTAAACTAAGATGTCATCAATGAATACTATGACGAACTGATCCAGATACTGTAGAAATACGCGGTTCATCAAGTCCATGAATACCGCTGGAGCATTGGTAAGCCCAAATGGCATTACCAAAAACTCATAGTGTCCATATCTGGTGCGGAACGCTATCTTCTGGACATCTGACTCTCTGACCCTCAGCTGATGATATCCGGATCGCAGATCAATCCTGGAATACACCGATGTGCCCCTGAGCTGATCAAACAAATCCTCAATCCGTGGCAGGGGGTACTTGTTCTTGATGGTCACTGCATTCAACTGTCGGTAGTCGATGCACAACCTCAAAGAACCGTCTTTCTTCTTCACGAAGAGAACTGGGGAACCCCATGGTGAGACGCTAGGTCTGATGAATCCCCTGTCCAATAACTCCTGGAGTTGGACCTTCAGCTCGTCCAACTCTCTCGGTGCCATACGGTACGGAGCTTTCGATGCCGGCGAAGTCCCCGGTATCAGCTCAATAGTAAACTCCACTTGCCTCCTGGGAGGCAAACCTGGTAGCTCCTCTGGAAATACGTCCTGATATTCTCGGACCACTGGAACGTCCGAGAGCTGAGGGCTACTGCTGTCGTCGGTGCTGATAAATGACAGTAAGAAACCCTGACATCCGCGAGATAGTAGTCTCTGTGCCTGAAGCGCAGAAATAACCGATAAGCCCTCATCCCTGATGCCAGTGAAATCCCACGAGGGTTGGTCCGGAGGCCGGAAAGTGACCACCCTCGTCTGGCAATCGACGGTGGCATGATAAGTGGTGAGAACATCCATGCCAAGAATAATATGGAAGTCCACCATCTCTAGAACTAACAAATTAACCGTGAGGGTAATACTACCAAAATCTAATGGGCATGCTCTGACCTCCTGTGTAATACTCAAGATCTCTCCTGAGGATAAGGATACAGATAACTGTTGTGATCTAGCGGTAGCCAATCTACCAACCCTACTCATGTCCTGGCATAAAGTATGCAGGTGCTGGTGGGGAAACATACGGCTGGCGGAATGAAGACTGAGTCCTCCGTCCACCTCTATAAGCTCCTGACTGTCCCGAATATCCAGTCTGGCTAGTGGCTCCCGTCCTCTCATTCTGTGCCTTCAAGGCACAGACCCGGCTCAAGTGTCCTGGTAGTCTACAGTAGTAGCATACGGCCTGCTCCAGGCGACAGTCTGCTACAACGTGCTCTCGGGATCCACAACGGGTACAGTAAGATGTCGGTGCAGTCTTCTTCCGGTCCGTTGTTCCCTAAAGGTCATCCTCGGTATCTTCCACCCGATTGTGGCCTAGTCTCGTAAGTGATTCGTCCCAACGCAAATCATAAGTACGAAGGTATTGCCTTGGTTGTCCAAACTAAGTACACGCGGTAACTCATAGGTGTCAAGCAATTAGCTCCACAACTTTTTGTATCGGCCTAAATCACCAATCAAGCTGTACCCTCTAGGTCATCAACATGGTACAGGTGATCCATGGTCAAGACTTCCATGGAATAGGATGCATTAATTCTCCACAAACGATGGTAGCACGTACCTAATGTTACTCTTCTACATCAATGTACATCATGTACCCTAAATGTGCCTTCAAAGTCATCTAACCAGGCACAAACAACCCAAAGGTCTGAAACCCTTTGAACCAGAGTAAATCGATCCTACACTGATCGAGCCAACTACGATAGACAACCCTAGTTCTTGCTCAGCTAATAATAGCTAAAACACGTACGATAGTAAGGTCCTGAAAAACCAAAATCTTTAACCTCCAACAATGTAGCGACACGCCTTCTCTACCTTAGACGGACCGTTACTTGTCTACTTCTTGACTCTAATGCACGACTAAAAATGCGGAACTTTCTTTTTTTTTGTATTTAATCTATCTAAGAATGAGATTCTAACTTTAATAGTCATGCATGATACAATGTCACATTACTAGCAATTCTAACCATTTAAACTCATCACACAAGGTTCTACAACATTACTAAAGCATTATGGAATATGAATGCAACTTTTCTAAGCATATTTAAAGCAATAAAACTTAATTCAAAAGGAGACTAACAACATCTTGGCACATGCATCAAATAGCTCCTAAGCATTTCTACCTATCCAAACTCCACTTATCAGATTCTATAACATTTCTAGAACTTCATAGAATGTAAATCTTACTTTTCTACCAAATTTACAAACATTTTAAGCACAATTAGGACTTAGTCCAAAAGGGAATAATAAGCTCAAGAATAAGTCTAAAATTCAATGTATCAACATACTAAACTACTCATGCCCTTGCTCATCTAGTGCATTCACAAAAGTATGCATACTAATTGAAATGACATGGAATCTTCATTCTACAAAATTGAGCGTGTAAAACTATCCGAAGCATAAATGTTTAATAAACTCCATAACACAATAACTTGGAATTTGGAAACCTTAAACATTGCATTTCAAATAAGCTAAACTGTCTCGTCCCAAGGACCTCTCCAAGGTCAGCCACCACACACACATCACCCAGCACCGCCTCGTCGCCTTCCTTAAGAATTGCTTGCCCTTACCTTTACCTGCAGTAGGAGGAAATGCAACTAATAAGCATAAAGCTTAGCAAGTACTATCTAGCTCACAAAATCTCGAAATGTGCAAGCATGCTTTTTAAACAATGTGAAAACACATGAGATACTTTTATGCTTAAAAGAAACACTAAAACATGTATAACTCAAAACATGTATACTCAAGCATTAATAAGTCTTAACTCATTGAAACTTTAGCAATTCTTTAACTTTAAATCTTTCTTTAACTTTTAGAAAATTTCCTTAAACTTTAGAAAAACTTTGCTAAAGCATATACTTGAAAATAATAACTCACTTGGATCCACTTAAGACGTAAGTACCATCTTATGCGCGTTCCCTAAAAGGTTGGGGTAGCGAGCCACCAATCCTAGTAGAGCAGACCTTGGTCTACCAGGGCCAAGACCTTGGAATTGGACACCTGGATTTCTTTAACGACGCCCTTGGACGCCGGGTACTGGCTTTAGAAAATAAAATACTTACTTTTTCTTATCTTGAATGCCTTGGCATTTTAACGAGCACCTTGTGTGCCCAAATCCCTAAGTCTTGACTTTTGGGGATTTCTTAAGGCCTTGGCCTTTTCTTTTCTTATCTTTATCTTCTCTTTTCTTTTCTCATAACCTTTCTTAGACCCTACACTTACATAGGGTACTCTATCAAATATATATAAGCATATAATGAACTAAGATCACATGCGAAATCTTAAACTAAAAGTAAATATCTCTTTTAAAACTTTGAAGGGAAAATTCTTGCGGAAAACCGCCTCTTACTGCAGGTGAGCAGTACTTACCTCGATATCTTGGACTTACAACCAAGATTGACGTCTAGGGCTCGGGAGAAACTTGAGATCTCGATGAACCGTTCGTGCCTACGCGTTCCTCTCGTCGAGACGAACGAAACGCTCCGCCCTCCTTGCTTCTTCCTTGGCCGGCGCCCCCTTAGAAGAGGAGAGGGGGTCTTGGTGTGGTTGGCGTGCACACAAGAGAGGGGGGGAGAGGGGCGGCGTGCGGCTGGTTTGGGCGAGGAAGGGTTTGAGTTGAGAGAAAATAATACTTCTCTCTTTAATTATCTATTTATACTTATGGGGGCGAATTTACCTAATTATACCTTATCTATTATTTCGCTTAATCTATTTCAACAAAAATGAACCAGCCCAGCTGGTCCGCCCATTCTCCTCTCACAGCGTAGGTCAAGGGATCGATTCCCACTTATGCAATTTTTTGTTTATAACCTTTTTTGCCACTTTCGTTTACGGAAAAATTCTATAAAAATATCCATAAATTTGGAATAAATTCTAAGATATTTCTAAAATTAGTTTCGAGAATTTTCGGGCGTTACAATCCCCCATACCTTATAAAAAGTTCGTCCTCGAACTTAAAACAACTCTATGTATTTCTGCCTCATGCTGTCCTCTGGTTCCCATGTTGCCTCTTCTACTCTGTGATTTTGCCATATGACTTTCACTAATGGTACCTCATTGCTTCGCAATTTCTTAACTGCTCGGTCTATTATCTGAATAGGCCGACTATCATAACTGAGATCTTCGCGAACTTGTACCGTCTGTGGCTCTATCACCTGGGTGGCATCTGTAATATGCTTCTTCAGCATAGAAACATGAAATACGTTGTCGATAGCTGACATCTCCTGAGGTAGCTCCAACTCATAAGCTACTTTGCCAACTCTTCTAGTGATGGGGTATGGTCCAACATATCTGGGACTTAGCTTGCCCTTCTTCCCAAAACGCATTACTTCCTTTATGGGAGCCACTTTGAGGAACACTATATCCCCAACTTCAAATTCTAATGGTCTGCGCCGTGTATCAGCATAGCTCTTCTGGCGGCTTTGAGCTGTTTCTATTCTCTGGCGGATCTGCTGTATGGCTACGGTGGTATCATCTATAAGATCTGTCTGTAAGCCTAACTCTTGCCTCTCACCACCCTCGTACCAGCAGATAGGAGATCTACACCTCCGTCCATATAAAGCCTCATAGGGTGTCATGCCGATAGTGGCCTGATAACTATTGTTGTAAGCAAATTCCACTAAGCACAAATATCTGCACCAACTGCCCTTGAAATCTAAAGCACAAGCTCTGAGCATATCTTCTAGTACTTGATTAACTCTCTCTGTCTGACCATCTGTCTGAGGATGGAAAGCTGTGCTAAACTTCAGTTTGGTGCCTAGAGCTATCTGTACGCACTCCCAGAAGTGCGAAGTGAACCTACTGTCCCTATCTGAAATGATAGTCTTAGGGACTCCATGTAGTCTGACGATCCCCTTGAGGTATAACTGAGCTAGTTGTTCCATGGAATAGGAGATCCTGATGGCTAGGAAGTGGGCAGACTTAGTCAATCTGTCTACTATTACCCAGATTGCATCATATCCATTCGTTGTTCTGGGTAGTCCCACTATGAAATCCATGGAAATATCTTCCCATTTCCATTCTGGAATCTGAATAGGCTGCAGAACTCCACCTGGTCTCTGGTGCTCTGCATTGACTCTCTGGCAGGTCAAGCAGGTACTGATATATCTGGCCACGTCTCGCTTGAGTCCAGACCACCAGAACCTTTGCTTTAAATCTTGGTACATCTTGGTAGAACCAGGATGCATAGAGTACGGGGTACTGTGGGCTTCTTCTAAAATATTCTTTCTTAGTTCCTCATCATTGGGGACGCAAAGGCGGTCTCCAAGGTAGAGGATGCCACTATCTGATACTCGAAACTCTGAATTTTTTGCCTCTTGGATCTCCTGCTTGATCTTCTGGATCCCTGGGTCTTGACTTTGCTTTCTTTGTATATCCACAAGCAGGGTTGACTCTAGAGTCAATGCAGAAAGTTGCCCAATTATTACCTCGACTCCAAAATCCTTTATTTCTTTCTGAAGTGGTAGAGACAGTGATGATAGGGACATCAGTGCTGCACAGGATTTTCTGCTCAGTGCATCTGCCACTTTATTAGCTTTACCTGGGTGGTAGAGGATTTCACAGTCATAATCTTTGACCAACTCTAGCCACCTGCGCTGCCTCATATTCAGATCCTTCTGAGTGAAGAAGTACTTCAAACTCTGATGGTCTGTGAAGATTCTGCACTGCACTCCATACAGGTAATGTCGCCAGAGCTTCAGTGCGAAGACCACAGCTGCTAGCTCAAGGTCATGAGTAGGGTAATTCTTCTCATAATCCTTGAGCTGTCTGGAGGCATACGCTATTACCTTTCCTTCTTGCATGAGGACAGCTCCAAGGCCCATCTTGGATGCATCACTGTAGATGTCAAAGGCCTTGTCACTTTCTGGAACCGTCAGGATGGGAGCACTGGTCAGTCTCTTCTTCAGCTCTAGAAAACTGTGCTCGCATTTATCTGACCATTCAAACTTCTTGTTCTTTCTGGTCAAGGCTGTGAGTGGAGAGGCTATTTTGGAAAAGTCCTCCATAAATTTTCTGTAATATCCTGCCAGGCCTAAGAAGCTTCTGATTTCACTGGCGTTCTTGGGTCTACACAAGTTGCTGACTGCTTCTATCTTGACTGGATCTACTTGAATGCCTTCTTTGGATACAATGTGACCTAGGAAGGCCACCTGATCTAGCCAAAACTCACACTTTGAGAATTTTGCGTAGAGCTGCTCCTGCCGAAGGGTTTGCAGCACTATTCTCAAGTGTGTAGTGTGGTCCTCTGGAGTCTGTGAATATATCAGAATATCATCAATAAATACAATGACGAATTTATCGAGATACTCCCTGAAGATATGGTTCATCAGCTCCATGAAGACTGCTGGAGCATTTGTCACTCCAAAAGGCATCACTACAAATTCGTAGTGGCCATATCTTGTCCTGAAGGCTGTCCTGGATGTCACTTTCTTTAACCTTTAGCTGATGATACCCAGAACGCAGATCTATCTTCGAGAACACTGTAGCCCCTTTGAGATGATCAAATAAATCATCTATTCTAGGAAGGGGGTACTTGTTCTTGATGGTTACCTTGTTCAGAGCTCTGTAGTCTATGCACAGACGCATAGACCCATCCTTCTTCTTGACGAAAAGTACAGGAGCTCCCCAGGGTGAATGACTCGGGCGAATGAAGCCCTTGTCTAGTAGCTCCTGGAGTTGCTCTTGTAATTCCTTCAACTCTGCTGGAGACATACGATAGGGGGCCTTCGAGACCGGACCGGTACCTGGTACTAGCTCGATCTCGAATTCCACTTCTCTGTTGGGAGGTAGTCCAGGTAGTTCTTCTGGGAATACTTCTGGATACTCACAGACTACCCGTACATCCTCCTGCTTGCGCTCTTCCTTTACTTCTATGTCCACTATGCGTGCAAGAAAACCAGCACACCCTTGTTCTAGCATCTGGTGGGCTACCAAGGCTGAGAGGAATTTCTGAGTCTTCCTCCTTGGGCTCCTTAAATTCGAACGGTGGTTCTCCTTCTGGACTGAAAACCACCTTCCTCCGGCGACAGTCCACTGAAGCGCTGTACTTACTGAGGAAATCCATGCCCAGTATGACGTCGAAGTCTTGCATCGCAAGGACTATTAGATCGACATATAGCTCTCGGTCTGAAATCTTGATTGACACAGCCCGGAGCCGCTGGGTGGATTCCATGATCTCCCCTGAAGGGAGAGTTGTCAGGAATCTGGACTCCCAACTCTCTGCAGGCACCTGTAACTTACTAGCAAAAGGTACTGATATGAAAGAATGGGTCGCCGCAGTGTCAAACAGTGTAGTAGCTAAATGCTGAAAAATAACTATTTGACCTGTTACGACCGTGGAGGCGCTGGCAGCTTCTTCCTTCGTGAGGGAAAAGACTCTGGCATTGGTTGAAACTGGTGCTGCTTCCAACCCTCCTTGACTGATCTGAGGTCCCTCCAGTATAGTAGGCATGTAGTGTAACTGAGGCTTGCCTCCATACTGTACGGACTGCTGAGGAAGTTCCTTAAACTTGTTTGGGCAGTCTTTGGATCTGTGTCCCTCTTGTCCACATGAGTAGCATCCAGTTACACCCAAAAGGCATGCTCCTGGATGGGTCCTCCCACACTTAGGACAAGGTGGATACCTAGCTTGCTTGTTCTCTGGGTTTCCTTTTTGGCTGCCAGGCCACTGCTTCCTTTTGTGGTTCTTGTTCTTCCAGTTCTGGTTATTTGGCTGAGGCTTCTGGCCTCCTATTGTCTTGTTCTCAATCAGGACTGGCTTTCTGCTGTGTTTGTTGTGCCTTGATGCTATTCAGATAGTGCTCCGAGATTAGAGCACTACTGACCAACTCCTCGCTGGTCTGGGGTCGGTGGCGTCCCGCTGTTCACGTTGAGTGCTATTTCAGGGTTCAGTATGCGGAGCATCAGTCTGACTCGCTCCTTCTCTA
>JAGFNQ010005827.1:118761-140193 GCA_024364735.1 Boesenbergia rotunda
TTTCAAATTCTAATGGTCTGCGCCGTGTATCAGCATAGCTCTTCTGGCGGCTTTGAGCTGTTTCTATTCTCTGGCGGATCTGCTGTATGGCTACGGTGGTATCATCTATAAGATCTGTCTGTAAGCCTAACTCTTGCCTCTCACCACCCTCGTACCAGCAGATAGGAGATCTACACCTCCGTCCATATAAAGCCTCATAGGGTGCCATGCCGATAGTGGCCTGATAACTATTGTTGTAAGCAAATTCCGCTAAGCACAAATATCTGCACCAACTGCTCTTGAAATCTAAAGCACAAGCTCTGAGCATATCTTCTAGTACTTGATTAACTCTCTCTGTCTGACCATCTGTCTGAGGATGGAAAGCTGTGCTAAACTTCAGTTTGGTGCCTAGAGCTATCTGTACGCACTCTCAGAAGTGCGAAGTGAACCTACTGTCCCTATCTGAAATGATAGTCTTAGGGACTCCATGTAGTCTGACGATCCCTTTGAGGTATAACTGAGCTAGTTGTTCCATGGAATAGGAGATCCTGATGGCTAGGAAGTGGGCAGACTTAGTCAATCTGTCTACTATTACCCAGATTGCATCATATCCATTCGTTGTTCTGGGTAGTCCCACTATGAAATCCATGGAAATATCTTCCCATTTCCATTCTGGAATCTGAATAGGCTGCAGAACTCCACCTGGTCTCTGGTGCTCTGCATTGACTCTCTGGCAGGTCAAGCAGGTACTGATATATCTGGCCACGTCTCGCTTGAGTCCAGACCACCAGAACCTTTGCTTTAAATCTTGGTACATCTTGGTAGAACCAGGATGCATAGAGTACGGGGTACTGTGGGCTTCTTCTAAAATATTCTTTCTTAGTTCCTCATCATTGGGGACGCAAAGGCGGGTCTCCAAGGTAGAGGATGCCACTATCTGATACTCGAAACTCTGAATTTTTTGCCTCTTGGATCTCCTGCTTGATCTTCTGGATCCCTGGGTCTTGACTTTGCTTTCTTTGTATATCCACAAGCAGGGTTGACTCTAGAGTCAATGCAGAAAGTTGCCCAATTATTACCTCGACTCCAAAATCCTTTATTTCTTTCTGAAGTGGTAGAGACAGTGATGATAGGGACATCAGTGCTGCACAGGATTTTCTGCTCAGTGCATCTGCCACTTTATTAGCTTTACCTGGGTGGTAGAGGATTTCACAGTCATAATCTTTGACCAACTCTAGCCACCTACGCTGCCTCATATTCAGATCCTTCTGAGTGAAGAAGTACTTCAAACTCTGATGGTCTGTGAAGATTCTGCACTGCACTCCATACAGGTAATGTCGCCAGAGCTTCAGTGCGAAGACCACAGCTGCTAGCTCAAGGTCATGAGTAGGGTAATTCTTCTCATAATCCTTGAGCTGTCTGGAGGCATACGCTATTACCTTTCCTTCTTGCATGAGGACAGCTGCAAGGCCCATCTTGGATGCATCACTGTAGATGTCAAAGGCCTTGTTACTTTCTGGAACCGTCAGGATGGGAGCACTGGTCAGTCTCTTCTTCAGCTCTAGAAAACTGTGCTCGCATTTATCTGACCATTCAAACTTCTTGTTCTTTCTGGTCAAGGCTGTGAGTGGAGAGGCTATTTTGGAAAAGTCCTCCACAAATTTTCTGTAATATCCTGCCAGGCCTAAGAAGCTTCTGATTTCACTGGCGTTCTTGGGTCTACACCAGTTGCTGACTGCTTCTATCTTGACTGGATCTACTTGAATGCCTTCTTTGGATACAATGTGACCTAGGAAGGCCACCTGATCTAGCCAAAACTCACACTTTGAGAATTTTGCATAGAGCTGCTCCTGCCGAAGGGTTTGCAGGACTATTCTCAAGTGTGTAGCGTGGTCCTCTGGAGTCTGTGAATATATCAGAATATCATCAATAAATACAATGACGAATTTATCGAGATACTCCCTGAAGATATGGTTCATCAGCTCCATGAAGACTGCTGGAGCATTTGTCACTCCAAAAGGCATCACTACAAATTCGTAGTGGCCATATCTTGTCCTGAAGGCTGTCCTGGGGATGTCACTTTCTTTAACCTTTAGCTGATGATACCCAGAACGCAGATCTATCTTCGAGAATACTGTAGCCCCTTTGAGTTGATCAAATAAATCATCTATTCTAGGAAGGGGGTACTTGTTCTTGATGGTTACCTTGTTCAGAGCTCTGTAGTCTATGCAGAGACGCATAGACCCATCCTTCTTCTTGACGAAAAGTACAGGAGCTCCCCAGGGTGAATGACTCGGGCGAATGAAGCCCTTGTCTAGTAGCTCCTGGAGTTGCTCTTGTAATTCCTTCAACTCTGCTGGAGACATACGATAGGGGGCCTTCGAGACCGGACCGGTACCTGGTACTAGCTCGATCTCGAATTCCACTTCTCTGTTGGGAGGTAGTCCAGGTAGTTCTTCTGGGAATACTTCTGGATACTCACAGACTACCCGTACATCCTCCTGCTTGCGCTCTTCCTTTACTTCTATGTCCACTATGCGTGCAAGAAAACCAGCACACCCTTGTTCTAGCATCTGGTGGGCTACCAAGGCTGAGAGGAATTTCTGAGTCTTCCTCCTTAGGGCTCCTTAAAATTCGAACGGTGGTTCTCCTTCTGGACTGAAAACCACCTTCCTCCGGCGACAGTCCACTGAAGCGCTGTACTTACTGAGGAAATCCATGCCCAGTATGACGTCGAAGTCTTGCATCGCAAGGACTATTAGATCGACATATAGCTCTCGGTCTGAAATCTTGATTGACACAGCCCGGAGCCGCTGGGTGGATTCCATGATCTCCCCTGAAGGGAGAGTTGTCAGGAATCTGGACTCCCAACTCTCTGCAGGCACCTGTAACTTACTAGCAAAAGGTACTGATATGAAAGAATGGGTCGCCCCAGTGTCAAACAGTGTAGTAGCTAAATGCTGAAAAATAACTATTTGACCTGTTACGACCGTGGAGGCGCTGGCAGCTTCTTCCTTCGTGAGGGAAAAGACTCTGGCATTGGTTGAAACTGGTGCTGCTTCCAACCCTCCTTGATTGATCTGAGGTCCCTCCAGTATAGTAGGCATGTAGTGTAACTGAGGCTTGCCTCCATACTGTACGGACTGCTGAGGAAGTTCCTTAAACTTGTTTGGGCAGTCTTTGGATCTGTGTCCCTCTTGTCCACATGAGTAGCATCCAGTTACACCCAAAAGACATGCTCCTGGATGGGTCCTCCCACACTTAGGACAAGGTGGATACCTAGCTTGCTTGTTCTCTGGGTTTCCTTTTTGGCTGCCAGGCCACTGCTTCCTTTTGTGGTTCTTGTTCTTCTAGTTCTGGTTATTTGGCTGAGGCTTCTGGCCTCCTATTGTCTTGTTCTCAATCAGGACTGGCTTCTGCTGTGTTTGTTGTGCCTTGATGCTATTCAGATAGTGCTCCGAGATTAGAGCACTACTGACCAACTCCTCGCTGGTCTGGGGTCGGTGCGTCCCGCTGTTCACGTTGAGTGCTATTTCAGGGTTCAGTATGCGGAGCATCAGTCTGACTCGCTCCTTCTCTGTGCTGACTAGCTCTGGGCAGAGGCGAGCTAGTCTGTTGAACTTCGCGACTGCTTCTCCCACTGGTAGGTTACCTTGTCTGAACTCCATGAAGTCCTCGTAGTGCTTGTTGGTAACCCGCATGTGGAAGAACTCCTCATAGAACTCTTGCTCGAAATCTGTCCAGCTCATCTGGTTGACTATCCTCTTACTCTTGACTCGCTCCCACCACATACGAGCATCTCCAGTTAGGCAGAAGGAGGCACATTTGACCTTCTCGACTTCTGACCAGTCAAGAAGCTCCATTGTGCTCTCTAAAGTCTTGAACCAAGCCTGGGCATCCCAGGGCTCAGTCGTGCCTGAGAAGCTTTCGGGTTTCAGCCTCTACCACTGGACGAGGTATGCTTCTTGTCTTCGGTTCACGGCAGGGGACTCCTGTGTGACTGGTGGAACTTCAGCCACCACTGGAGTTCCCACTCCTGCTGTGGGTGGTGTAGGGGGCACTGGGTGCTGATTTGCCATCAGTGTGGCGATGGTCTTCTGTTGTTCTGTAATCTGAGCTTGCATTTGAGCAATGACTGCCATCAGGTTTGGCTGTTCTGTGCCAGGCTCATTGTTATCTTGAACTGGAGTTCTGTTCCTTGCATTAGGAGCTCGACCTCTTCTTGCCATCTAATAATGCATAAGGAAACAAGAATCACCACTATATTTCTAGGTATAGAACTTGTTTTCTTACTTAGTAACCTAATATCCATTCTAGGGATTAAACATGATTCCGTGATACTAAGGTATTAAACATGCTTCCTTGTTCTATGCACATATGAGTAAGTACTTAAGCATTTCTCTATACTGCAATTAAGTAAAGGAGCAATAGAAAAACTGAAACTTAAAGCTTTCTTACTTGAAGACGGCAAGGTTGATGCTGATGTGTGTGTGATGCTGGAGAATGGGAACTGCTCTGATACCAACTGTAGCGACCCGCCTTCTCTACCTTAGACGGACCATTACTTGTCTACTTCTTGACTCTAATGCACGACTAAAAATGCGGAACTTTCTTTTTTTTTGTATTTAATCTATCTAAGAATGAGATTCTAACTTTAATAGTCATGCATGATACAATGTCACATTACTAGCAATTCTAACCATTTAAACTCATCACACAAGGTTCTACAACATTACTAAAGCATTATGGAATATGAATGCAACTTTTCTAAGCATATTTAAAGCAATAAAACTTAATTCAAAAGGAGACTAACAACATCTTGGCACATGCATCAAATAGCTCCTAAGCATTTCTACCTATCCAAACTCCACTTATCAGATTCTATAACATTTCTAGAACTTCATAGAATGTAAATCTTACTTTTCTACCAAATTTACAAGCATTTTAAGCACAATTAGGACTTAGTCCAAAAGGGAATAATAAGCTCAAGAATAAGTCTAAAATTCAATGTATCAACATACTAAACTACTCATGCCCTTGCTCATCTAGTGCATTCACAAAAGTATGCATACTAATTGAAATGACATGGAATCTTCATTCTACAAAATTGAGCGTGTAAAACTATCCGAAGCATAAATGTTTAATAAACTCCATAACACAATAACTTGGAATTTGGAAACCTTAAACATTGCATTTCAAATAAGCTAAACTGTCTCGTCCCAAGGACCTCTCCAAGGTCAGCCACCACACACACATCACCCAGCACCGCCTCGTCGCCTTCCTTAAGAATTGCTTGCCCTTACCTTTACCTGCAGTAGGAGGAAATGCAACTAATAAGCATAAAGCTTAGCAAGTACTATCTAGCTCACAAAATCTCGAAATGTGCAAGCATGCTTTTTAAACAATGTGAAAACACATGAGATACTTTTATGCTTAAAAGAAACACTAAAACATGTATAACTCAAAACATGTATACTCAAGCATTAATAAGTCTTAACTCACTTTTTCTTGGCTTAACTTGAAACTTTAGCAATTCTTTAACTTTAAATCTTTCTTTAACTTTTAGAAAATTTCCTTAGACTTTAGAAAAACTTTGCTAAAGCATATACTTGAAAATAATAACTCACTTGGATCCACTTAAGACGTAAGTACCATCTTATGCGCGTTCCCTAAAAGGTTGGGGTAGCGAGCCACCAATCCTAGTAGAGCAGACCTTGGTCTACCAGGGCCAAGACCTTGGAATTGGACACCTGGATTTCTTTAACGACGCCCTTGGACGCCGGGTACTGGCCTTAGAAAATAAAATACTTACTTTTTCTTATCTTGAATGCCTTGGCATTTTAACGAGCACCTTGTGTGCCCAAATCCCTAAGTCTTGACTTTTGGGGATTTCTTAAGGCCTTGGCCTTATCTTTTCTTATCTTTATCTTCTCTTTTCTTTTCTCATAACCTTTCTTAGACCCTACACTCACATAGGGTACTCTATCAAATATATATAAGCATATAATGAACTAAGATCACATGCGAAATCTTAAACTAAAAGTAAATATCTCTTTTAAAACTTTGAAGGGAAAATTCTTGCGGAAAACCGCCTCTTACTGCAGGTGAGCAGTACTTACCTCGATATCTTGGACTTACAACCAAGATTGACGTCTAGGGCTCGGGAGAAACTTGAGATCTCGATGAACCGTTCGCGCCTACGCGTTCCTCTCGTCGAGACGAATGAAACGCTCCGCCCTCCTTGCTTCTTCCTTGGCCGGCGCCCCCTTAGAAGAGGAGAGGGGGTCTTGGTGTGGTTGGCGTGCACACAAGAGAGGGGGGAGAGGGGCGGCGTGCGGCTGGTTTGGGCGAGGAAGGGTTTGAGTTGAGAGAAAATAAAACTTCTCTCTTTAATTATCTATTTATACTTATGGGGGCGAATTTACCTAATTATACCTTATCTATTGTTTCGCTTAATCTATTTCAACAAAAACGAACCAGCCCAGCTGGTCCGCCCATTCTCCTCTCACAGTGTAGGTGAACGGGTAGATTCCCACTTACACGATTTTCTGTTTATAACTTTTTTTGCCACTTTCGTTTACGGAAAAATTCTATAAAAATATCCATAAATTTGGAATAAATTCTAAGATATTTCTAAAATTAGTTTCGAGAATTTTCGGGCGTTACAAACAAATTACCGACATATTCGACCTTAGCTTTCCGATTCAACAATCGGTGTCACTAGAGAATTAACATTCTCCACTCCAAGGTATTATCCGCAATGTACCAACGAGTCGCTCCCATGAACGATCACCAATAAGATAGATTGACAACATGTCAATCCAACTAAACCAAGTCTACAAATATATATCCATCAAATATGAATATACGATCCCACCAAGTTGGGATAGTCTAACCAATTCTAAGTCTGATAATGAGCACTATAGGTAGGATAGGTCCAGAAGATATACCTTTTGCCGCCTGGAGAAGTCCTGTCGCTGCCAAGTCCCCAAATTGCCGTCGCATCGCAACCACGGCTTTAAAAATCCATAATGTACTCGGATGAATAACATCAAACCCGAGCTCCGACACCTACCAGTTCAGTGTCAGATTTAAATTCCGAGAAATCCATGAATCGATGGTATCCCGCATCCTGGGCTTGATACCAAAAATACCAAAAATAAATTGGTACCAGATAAACACCGTAAATCCCAAATGCACTCAAGGTATCCGACAACCTGAGCTCTGATACCAAAAATAAATTGTCACGCCCCGAGACCCAGGAGCCGCTGATCCAATAGAAAATCGGACAGCACCTCCCCTGTCCGGCGGATAATTTATACATACACACAGATAATATAAGACAACCACGCAGTTTAAAGGGCCTCAGGCCTCAGATATATGCAGAAACAAGAGTTATATGATTATAACTATCGAAAAACCAAATCCGAACTCACCTGAGCTGCCACGGGGCAGGAACAAAACCAAAATCAAACGAAGTCCAACATAGGACTCAAAAGTACAATATCATCAAATAAAACGTGCATACATGTTCAAAACAAAATAGCGGAAGCATAGTAAATACTACAGGGTCCATAACCGAAACAACGTAAGGTAAAACTAAACAGAGCTCCTCTAGAGCTGGGGACTGGCGGCTAGGGATCTCCTCGCAGACATCAACCTGAAATAAACATATATGGCAACGGGGTGAGTCCATAGCTCAGCGAATACCCAACATATATGCATAGAAGGTTATACCAACAATAAGAGTTCAGCTACTACAGTCTCATAGCAACAGTAGGGAAAGACTAGTACTGAACATACCGAAGTAGATATATACCTGAATCCATCTAACCTGTATAGAGGGTAAGAAATACCAGAGGAAAACCAATAGACATATAAGCTCAGATAACAAGTCTCCAGAATATGCAATGTCAAACAAGTGCAAGAATCAAGTGCAGCAAACAATGCACGATGCAAAATATGCACATGGTGCAATGACATGTGTCACCCCTGACACCAGACAGATCAACGTACACCTGTCATAGGGACGTCTGAACGGGTAGGGCTCTGACAACTGTACACCCTGCCATCACTGCTCCTGAGTGACCGGGTGGACAGGATGCTGGTGGAGACTCCGCTCCGACCCCAAGCAATGGGGGAGTCAAGCTCTCATCTCCTCGTGGCTCAGTACGAGAAGGGATCCCTGGCTGCTACCACGCCCGCGCTCACCCTCCAAATAGTGGCCGAACGGAGCAATACAGGGCAAATGCACACATCTACGGTATCCACTAACCCATGAGTGGCCGTGTGTGCCTGTCATGTACCGGAAGACGATTAGGCTCAACCACAAGGGAGTCGCTGATCGCCGGCATGTAACAGTGCAAGGATGGTGTATGATAGATACACATACCTCCCTCCCAAGTCCTCAGTATACTAAGTCTCAGTCTGAAATCCTATAACAGGAAATACAGGTAACCTACAAGGTATACCGACCGGAAAACTACCAATCCCTCAAGGTCAAATGCATGAGACAATACCACGCTCTCTAGCATACAAATGGATATGACAATACCTGAGACTGTATGGAACTAACAGCAAAATAACTCAGGGATGAACAACAAGTATCCAGAACTGGCAAAATAAACAGGGATAAACAACAATATCCAGAACAAACATAATAACCAGGGATAGCGTAGAATCTTACTGCTATCTATAACATTCTATGCATAACAAAATGACAATATCAAGATAGATAAGTCAAAGGGTACCCGCCTCCAAATAGGTGAAGTCCGTATCAATCGAGACAGAACCACCCGTCAAAATAAGTAGCAATAAATCCGATCAAGCTCCTGTATCAAGGATGTAATTAATTAGCTATTACACAAATAGCAACTAGCTAATTAATCCCTAATCTGTTTTAGGATTTACCGAATCCGTCCCTTTCCATTTAATTAATCATAATAAAATGGTTAGGCCTTAGGTTTAAATTCCCAAATAAACCTAACCCGTTCACTCTTCAACTATCCGAATATTTCGTCTCCAAATGGAGCTCACGGCAAGCACGCTAAAGTTGCTACCAAATCCAATATCCACGTCAATTAACCCATTCTTTTAATAAAAATATAAACTATCCCTACACATCAGATTGGGGTTAATACATATGATCAGTGTTTGAAACTAACACTTAATCCAAATTAAAGGATCCCAAAATCAACCCAAGCCTACTGTTCTAGCACAATCCTACTCAAAGAACCATCAGCAACATCAAAGCTTACCAGAGATGGCAACTCCATTTGGTCGGCACTGTGAAGAAGGTGTATCGATCAACACAGATTCACAAATCTCGTGAGCTACCTGTGATCCGTAGGAAGTCCCGTAGGTTCTACAATTCCACCGAAAACAGGGATTAAACCAACTGTAAACCTCTCATTAAGCTTACAATTCAAACCTAATATGATAGCTTCGGAATCCATCCAAGTCTAAACCTAGATGATGATCCTTACCTGAGATTCGCGACCTCAAACAGCTGAAATCCGAAGGAGCAATTAGAGATCCTCGGAAGAACAATAAATCTCAGGTTCTCGGCTCGCGATTCCTCCTCCAATAGCAGCCCAGCATCGCCCTTCGTCCGCAGGTGTGCAACCTTCGATTAGGGCTCGCGGAGGTAAGGGGAAAGAAGCGATCGGGTTGTGGAGGAAACGGAATGCGGCTAGGGTTCGCGAAGAGGGAGAAGATGAAGCAGGAGCAGGCGGCGTCGGCTTCTCTGGCGGCTTGGTCGCGCGATCGGGCGAGGTGGAGTGGACAGCGGCGGAACTTAAGCCCTAATAGCCTCTTAACCTTGTCCCTTTTTCATTTAAGTCGACCTATTTTTCGTCTAATTACAAAAACACTCCTAGGGTTTAAGCTTGATTACAAGTTAGTCCTTATGACTGTTTGTTTAAATTACATTGGGGTCCCTAAGTTTGTCTCCAAGGGCTCGGAAGCCCCGAATCTTATCTGGTAATCCTCCGGATATTTTTGGGACCTAGTCGAAAGTGTCGGATTTAACACGTGCCTTCACCTTTGAGAAACTCAATCCGCAGGTCGGTCAGTGCTTATCCCCTCCGATTCGGCCCCTGGTCTGACTGGGGCGCCCGGGACCTCTCGGGCGCCTAGGTTGACCTGGTCCAGTGGCTTCGTGGTAGATTTGCTTCGATGGCTGCTTTGGCATTGACCTTGGGCACTCGGGACCTCCTGGGCGCCTAGCCCAGTGCAGTTCGAAGCGATCTTGCTTCCTTGCTATTTTGGCCTTTTACCTTGGGCGCCCGGGACCTCCCGGGCGCCTAACCCAGTTGCCTGCCCCTTCCTCTGGGGCGTTCTGAGCTACAAAAACACAATCCTGCAACCAAGGTTAGTTCCAAAATAAACTAAGCAAGAATGTTCCAAAACACCCTATTTGCTAGGAAGCATAGCGGAGATGAGGTCCAAGGTCTCGCTGAAGATCCTGGTGGAGGTGGGACTCCGGGATTTACCTAAGAATCCAGAAGAGACATCATGTGTTCTGCCGGGGAGCATGTGGGATCGTCTAGAATCGATAGAGGCGAGGGGGGGGGGGGGTGTTGAGGCAATCTGTGGTCCGGAGTGACCAAGTGTTTTGATGTTTGGGCAAAGGGTTTATGTTAGATTTACCCTTGTTATCTCATATGTGTATGTTGAGTGTGCAGGTTGTACATGTTACACATATGGACTTGACTGGCGGCCTCGGTAGGGTGAAGGGTGGCATGGAGACAAGCTGGAGGCTTGTGTGCACCCGAGGGACCTTGGAGAGCAGAGACGATGAACTGATGGGCGCGAACTTTGAGGCATGCATGAAGGATGGTATGGAGGCAAGCTGGAGGCTTGCGTGCATCTGAGGGACGGGAGCCAAAGATGAAGAGGGCGCGAAGGCAATAGTCGAGGCTGCGGAAGAGGAGTCAGTCGAGTCGTGATGGTACGAGTGCTGTGTGATTGTACTCGGGAAATCCTATGTAACACCCCAAAATTTCACCATGAATAATATTGTGAATTCATTATGAAATATTATGTGAATAATATTGTGAATTCATTATGAAATATTATGTGAATAATATTTTGGATTCATGGAAAATTATTATAAAAATATTATGTAAATAATGTTATGAAATATCATGAAATTCATTAAATATTATGGAATTCATGAAATATTATCATGAAATATTATGGATTCATGAATATGAAATATTAAAAATATTATGAAATAATATTTATGGAATATTATAAAATAATATGAATTCATAAAATATTATTAATATTATGAAATAATATGAATTCATGAAATATTATTAATATTATGAAATAATATGAATTCATGAAATATTATTAATATTATAAAATTTCATGATGGGCTTGGCTTAATAGGCTTTGATATGGATTAGTGCAAAATGTGATAAAAAGGAGGAAGCAAGGATTGAACCTTGAACCTCCTAGTTGCACTCTCCATGTCTTAACCACTACACCAAGCATTGTTTCTTGTTGAGAGAATAAGAAACATGCTTGTTAAGCGTGTAATAGTGAAGAGACATGTCTTTTCATGAGAAAAGTATAAATAAGAGAGGGAAGAGGTGTGAGTAACTTCCTCTTCTTCTTCCTTTTCTCTTCCCCACCGAAACTTCATTGCCCCTCTCCCTTGTGTTTTCGAAAAATACAACCTAGGGTTTCTAACCCTAGGGAAGTGGAAGGAAGGAGACTATCTAAAGGGTCTTGCCCTCCACTAGGGCCAAGAAGTTCTAGAGGAGTTTTGGCGAAAGGAACCTCCACTTCTCCTTCAACCAAGGGTACCCTAAGGATCTAGGGAAGGCGAAATTCAAGCGAAAGGATGTAAGTATCCCCTCGCCTGCAGTGTAATGGTTATTGTATGTATTCTTCATGTTTTGCTTTTGGAAAAAGGGAGTCTTCCCTTTAGGTAAGTTTCAGCCACCCCCTTAAGGGGAGACCTTGGCTACTTTTTGATACATGAGGAGACCTTTGGGACTTAGGGTACATATGTATGATGATTTCCCATCATGTTGTGATAAGGAAAAGTAGGGTTATCCACCCTACAAGTTTCGGCCAAGAGGAGAAAGGTTAGGCTTTTGGGTTGCTTGCTATCCTATGATGTGTCCATGATTAGTAGTGTAGATAAAGTATTTGT
Organism: Boesenbergia rotunda; assembly: GCA_024364735.1. Taxonomy (NCBI): domain Eukaryota; kingdom Viridiplantae; phylum Streptophyta; class Magnoliopsida; order Zingiberales; family Zingiberaceae; genus Boesenbergia; species Boesenbergia rotunda. Next base: position 130,910 of record JAGFNQ010005827.1, read on the forward strand.
GTAAATGTTTGTGTGAAGATTGGATGTCAAAAACCTAGCCTACCCTACCCTACAAGTTTCGGCCAACCCTAGGTGGATGAGGGTTTAAGGTTGTATGATTTTCCTTATGATATATCCATGCTTAATAGTATAGGTAAGGTGTTTGTGTAAATGCTTGTGTGGATATTTGAAGTCAAAAACCTAGCCTAGCCATCCTACAAGTTTCGGCCACCCTAGGTTAGGGTTTAGGGTTGCTGGATTTTATTCCCATGATGCATGTTATATATGATATGTGATGATTGTATGGGCTGTACCCTATGAGATATGCTTAGGGTTGCTATGATGATATGTATGTGCAAGTAATATTTAAATGGAATATTGATTTGGAAACTAAATGTCCCTAGCATATGATATTCGGCCAAGCATGAAATATTAGGTTTATAAAAGTTAAATTATCCTATGTGATATGATTATGTTAGGGAGATGATATGTGAATGCATGTGATGAACAAATGGAATGCTTGATTGGAAAACTTGGACTTCCTTAGTGATTACTTTCGGCCAACCCTAGATTAGGGTTAGGGTTGCTTGTTTTTCTCCCATCGTGCATGCTATAAGATGATACATGATATATATATATGTGTGGGATATTGGTAGGGGATGTTTGATGTCAAAAACCTAATTTACCCCTACCCTTAACTTTCGGCCAAAACCCTAGTTTTAGGGTTAGGAACCATTTGATTTACCCATGAAGCATGCTACCACTTCCTATGATATGAATATGATTTATGTGACCAATCTTGTCATATATAAAATATGTTAAGTGGTTGAGTTATGATCCATGTATGAGCATGCCTTATAGCCCATGGGGCACCCTTATGAAATGCATGCTTTATACTAGGCTAGTTATCATGATTATGGATGCATACATATGCATAAGAATGAGCCCTGTAAGACATGAACGAAGAAGGCTTAGGGCCTAAAGAATGCTTCCCTAGAAGGTTGGGACTAAGAGCATACTTTATGAAAATAAAGAATATAATATGAATATGATTTATGTGACCAATCTTGTCATATATAAAATATGTTAAGTGGTTGAGTTATGATCCATGTATGAGCATGCCTTATAGCCCATGGGGCACCCTTATGAAATGCATGCTTTATACTAGGCTAGTTATCATGATTATGAATGTATACATATGCATAAGAATGAGCCCTGTAGGGCATGAACGAAGAAGGCTTAGGGCCTAAAGAATACTTCCCTAGAAGGTTGGGACTAAGAGCATACTTTATGAAAATAAAGAACATGATAATTATTTTATTTTGTAATGGCTTGTACTATAGACTCTTAAAGCGAGTCAAATGATTATGATACTAGGCTGAAGGACTTTTGAGAAGGCCTAGTAAACCCTAGTGGTTCGGGATTAGCTACCTCGTTCCTATTTAGGGGCGCGCGCAAAACATGAAGTACAAGCCGGGCCCTAATGATTATGCTATGTTCAAGTATTATGTTTATATGTTTTCAAAGAAACCTTCCTATGAAGTTAATATGCTTAGATGTTTAACATGCTTAAACACTTACCATGCTTGAATGTGATTTATTCTCTTATCTTTCTATGATATGAATTTTGCGAGTAGGACAGGATCTTACTAAGCATTTGTGCTTACTAGTTTATATGTTGTCTTATGCTGCAGATAAGGGTAAGAGACACTTAAACTAAAGGAAGAGGCAGGAGGGCTGAAGATGTGTGGGGTGGTGGCTCGGGAAATAAAGATCTTCATATCTACAATATTATGCTTATGTTAACATTTCTTTAGTAATGAATGTTACACTTGGATTACTCATATACTTGATTATATTATGAGTTGAACCTATCATGTTATAGGTTAGTTTTGAACAAGCATGCTTAGTACTTTGTTATTAGTACTTTAAGAAAAAAAATTTTATACGAATGATAGTACGTGACCCCGCCCCGAGAGTAGATATAAGGGCGGGCGTCACATCCTAGGGCTTGAGTGCAGAGTGAAATGTACTCAGGAAGGGTAAACTTAGGTGGGTGAGTAGACCAGTCAACTGGCCTGGGGGCAATCGACTGATGGAACTCACAGAAGGGTTTCAGTTTGGGACCAGTCGACTGCTCTGGGAGCAGTCGACTGGTAGGTGGCTGATGAGTTGGCTGAGAATTAGAACGTTTGGGTGCAACGGTCGAATTTCAGTGGCACCAGTCGACTGTCCTGGGAGCAGTCGACTGGTGGCGAGGGTTTCAGCCCGAGTCCTATTTAAAGAGGACGTCGTGGTGGCTGAGATTCTTGACGAATCTTGTCTTGGTTAAAGGCAAGATAGTAGTCTTTGTGCTTAGGTCTTATAAAGGTGTTGTGGTGAGGTTTCTCCACCCAGAAGGAGCGACAGAGCTAGCCGGAGGTTATCCGGGGATTGGTCCACCGACGGATTCATGGATTAGTCACCCGTCCGGGGTGGATACCAAGTAAATTGGGTTGTTAGCATTGTTCTCTCTTGATTAGTTTATTTTTATTTGTATTTCCACTGCGCTAACAATCTTGTAGAGAAAACGACGAATAAATCGCTATTCACCCCCCCTCTAGCGGACGTTTTCGATCTATCAGGGGGGGGGGTGAATATCAATAAAATTTTCTGGATATAAAAAGAGTAATATGCAGCGGAAATTTCAAACAATGATAACATGCTTTTCTTTTACTTGGTTCGGAGTCTAGATCGGCTCCTACTCCAAGGGCCATGGTCCTTGACCGTTTACAATGGGCAATTCTGTAACGCCCGCTCTTTTTTTTTTTCATAAAGCGGCGTTACGTTAACATACTTAGGGCATGTAGACATCATAATGCAGCGGAAACCTTTGACTTACACCTACATGCACTTACTACCCTTCCTAACATCATAACATGGGAACTTGGTAGATTATCTTTATACTTAGCATCATATCATGTCATACTGGGCATCATGTCATACTTAGCATCATGTCATACTTAGCATCATGTCATAGAGTCATATTCAAGCCCATAATAGTAAAGGTAAAGTTCTGTCATAAGACGAGCAAACATATTGCTCCTTGGCCAAGTCACTATCACACACATGCTTTAAGGCCCTCCTGCTGCTTCCTTACTGTCCCCTTGCATGATCTGCGGTATAAGGAAATAAAACTATAAGCACACAGGCTTAGTAAGACTCTTTCCTACTCACTAAAACCATTCATCACTTAATCATGAGCACATGAAACATTAACATATTTAGTGCTTTACTTCGATCATAAGCCTTTATGATCACTTAGCATACATTCAACATGGCATGAACATAACTTAATCACATTCGTAGCATGACATAAACATAAACATGAAAACATTCATAGCATGGCATAGTACTTGGCATAGACATAAACATAATAAGCATAACCTCATAAACATTCTTAGTATGAACCTAAATAAAATCATGGCATCCTAACTTAGCACAAACATAATTAAATCATGGCTTCATAAATTAGCGTGGACATAAATAAAATCATGGCATCCTAACCTAGCATAAATGTCATTAAATCATGGCATCATAAACTAGCATGAACATAAATAAAATCATGGCATTCTAACTTAGCATAAACATAATGAAATCATGACATCATAATCTAGCATGAACATAAATAAAATCATGGCATCCTAACCTAGCATAAACATAATTAAATCATGGCTTCATAAATTAGCATGGACATAAATAAAATCATGGCATCCTAACCTAGCATAAATATAATTAAATCATGGCATCATAAACTAGCATGAACATAAATAAAATCATGGCATTTTAACTTAGCATAAACATAATGAAATCATGGCATCATAATCTAGCATGAACATAAATAAAATCATGGAATCCTAACCTAGCATAAACATAATTAAATCATGGCTTCATAAATTAGCATGGATATAAACAAAATCATGGCATTCTAACTTAGCATAAACATACTTAAATCATGGCATTATAATTAACATGAACATACTTTGCATTAACATACCTTGCATAAACATACTTTTCCTAAACATACTTTTCATAAACATACTTTTCATAACATAATGCATAACATGAATGGATGCATGTGGCAATTGTGCATATATATATATAAGGATGCTTAATCTTTAAAACATGCTTTTAAATACTTTAACATAATCATAACATTCATTGGGCCCTGGCTTGTACCACATTCATACATCATATGCGCGCATCCCTAAGTAAATACGAGGTAGCTAATCTCGACCTACTAGGGTAAGGACAGCTTCATCGGTAGTCCCAAACCGTAAGGACAGCTTCATCGGTAGTCCCAAATCGTGGACAGCTTCATCGGTAGTCCAGAACCGTGGACCTTACTTAGGTCCGGTACAAGCCCATAAAATAAAATAAAATGCTTTCACATGCTTTTTCATTCATCATCATTCATAGCATATTCATTCATTCATCATACTTAACATCATCGTTATGCCTTAAAGGCATGAACTTTAACTTCATTCTTCCTTTTTCATTCTTAAACATGGCATATGTACACATCATTCATAAAGCATGGCATACATACATATCATTCATAAGACATGACATACATACATTTCATTTATAAGACATGGCATACATACATACTATTCATAGAACATGGCATACCTACATATCATTCATAAATCATGGCACATGTCTTAAACATTTATGACCTAATCATATAATTCATGACATATAAACTAATGGTTTGGTTAACATAAATATTCTTCCATCTTACTTAAACATACCTCTTAGTAACCTATACACAAGCATCTTGGTAGGTTTAACCCCAACCCTAGCCCTAGGTTATGTCCTTGGCCGAAAGTCCCCAAGGAACCCTAGGTCCATGAACCTTCACATAACTTCCCAAACAACATCTCATACACATATACTAGGCCATAGGAACCCTTTGATTCCATACTTAAGGCCAACCCTAATCCTTTAGCCCTAATCTTACTCTTGGCCGAAACTTCAAGGCCATGGGGGTATGGAAAAATTCCATTAAAAACCCCAAATCAATTGTTATATACCAACCATACCTTACCATAGGGCCATTGGGGCCCTTACTTGAAATAAGTCCTAACTTTCCACCCTAGTAGGGTACTTGGCCGAAACCTATAGGGTCTCTAGGCCATGTGAAACATTCACATAAACACCCTCCATCTCCCTTATATCATGTTAATACATAAAACACATACTTGAGGTTTTAGACCCAACCCTACCCATGGGGTCTTGTTGTTGGCCGAAACCCTAGGGTATCCTAGGGTACCCCAAAAATTCTCAAAAATTATATTTAATCACTAAACATCATAAGAGTACATTAAACAACATTATCAAGATTTTTTTAGCATCATCATGGACCCTAAAAACCTAGTGGCCGAAACCCATAGGGTCTCTAGGGTGCTTGGTTTTGTTTCTTTCAACATCAAGTCCAAAAACCAACCAATAAATCATGCTAAAACATAAGGAACTATTATACCACAGGTGAGGGAGTCTTACCTTGGTTGATCTTGATTTTTAAACCTTAAAAGAGAAGGAAATTGTAAAATCTTTGGACCCTTGAACCCCTTGTCCTTGTATCCTTGGGAAGCCTTTAGATCTTGGAGATGAGACCCTCTTGTGAAGCTTTTCCAAGGACAATTCCTCCCTATGGTGTTCGGCTAGGATGAGGGAAGGAGGAGGAAGAAAATGCAAAGTGATGGAAAGAAAAGGTAACTCCCAAACCCCACTCTTTATAACCCATCAAGGAGGTAAATGAAGAGTCTCTCCATGACCCTTCATCTTCTTCTAAGCCTTAACCAATATCCACTTCATTCTCTCATAACATTCCCTTGCTAGGTGAGTTGGTTAGAGCTTGCATGGTTGTACAAGAGGTCCAAGGTTCAATCCTTGGTCCATGCACCTTATTTTTATTTTATTTTTCTTTTTATTTCCCTAAAATTCCGAAAATCCTCTAAAATTTCCCCCATAATTATGTTAATATTTCCCATTAGAATCCTTTATATTTATATAAATTTTCACCTAAAATCCACCAATAATTTTGGTACTAAAAAGCCCATATAATGCCCATTAGAGCCCTTTTTCCCAAGTTAAATGAGAAAACATGGATTTTCTAGGCCAAAGTTCGCATTAATATTTCTAGGTTCCTCGGAAAATTATCTAGACATGCTTAATATTTTAAGAAAATATTAAGAGAATTTTCTGGGTCGTTACAATCCCCCATATCTCGTGAATGTTCGTCCTCGAACTTAGAACAACTCCGGGTACTTGCGCCTCATCTCGTCCTCGCGTTCCCAGGTAGCTTCCTCGAACCGTTGACTTTGCCATAAGACCTTGACTAAGGGTACCTCCTTACTCAGCTTCTTGACCTCCCTATCCAAAATCTGGATGGGTCTGCTCTCATAACTTAGGTCCTCTTGCACTTGCACTGTCTGCGGCTCGATCACTTGGTCCATATTTGGGATACACTTTTTAAGCAGGGACACATGGAATACGTTATGGATAGCTGACATCTCTGGAGGCAGCTCTAGCTCGTATGCCACCCTACCCACTCTTTTCCGAATCAGGTACGGCCCCACATAGCGCGGACTTAATTTTCCTTTCCTCCCAAATCTTGTCACCCCCTTCATAGGAGCCACCTTCAGAAACACCCAATCTCCAACATTAAACTCCAGGGGTCTACGCCAGACATCGACATAACTCTTCTGCCGGCTCTGAGCAGTTTCTATCCATTGTCGAATATTCTGTATAGCTTGGGTGGTGCTGTTGATGATATCCGTTGTGAGCCCCATCTCCTTCTTTTCACCACCCTCATACCAACAGATCGGAGACCTACATCTCCTCCCATACAACGCTTCATAAGGTGCCATTCCAATAGTAGCTTGGTAGCTATTGTTGTACGCGAATTCCGCTAAGCATAGATATCGACACCAGCTTCCTTTGAAATCTAAGGTACACGCTCGCAACATGTCTTCTAGTACTTGATTCACCCATTCAGTTTGCCCATCAGTCTGAGGGTGAAAGGCGGTGCTAAATCGCAATTTAGTGCCGAGAGACTTCTGAACACACTCCCAAAAATGTGAAGTAAAGCGACCATCCCTATCTGAGATGATGGTCTTGGGAACTCCATGAAGTCTGATTATCTCCTTAACATATAATTGAGCCAGTTGCTCAATCGAATAAGTCATCTTGATTGCTAAGAAGTGAGCAGACTTAGTCAACCTGTCCACAATGACCCATATCGCATCATATCCATTTGTAGTCCGGGGAAGTCCTGAAATGAAATCCATTGAGATATCTTCCCATTTCCATTCCGGAATTGGAAGTGGCTACAGAACTCCTCCGGGTCGCTGGTGTTCTGCTTTCACTTGCTGGCAAGTCATGCAAGTACTGACATGCTGGGCCACATCTCTCTTCATACTGGACCACCAGAACTTCTCTTTCAAATCTTGATACATCTTGGTGGATCCTGGATGCATCGAATAAGGGGTTCCGTGAGCTTCCGCTAGTATTTTCCTTCGAAGTTCCAGATCATTAGGAATACATAGACGATCCCTAAGGTATAGTTCCCCCCTTTTGCGATATGAAAACCATCGCCTTTTCCTTCTAGGATCTCCTGTTTTATTTTCTGAAGACTCAGATCCCTATCCTGTTTTTCCAACATATCCCCAAACAGCGTGGGTGATATTGTCATGGTGCAAAGTTGTCCAGTGATGACCTCGACCCTAAAATTAACCATTTCTCTTTCGAGTGGTCGGGGAAATCTAGATATAGACATCAAGGTGGCACTTGACATCCGACTGAGTGCATCGGCCACTTTGTTTGCCTTCCCTGGATGGTAGAAGATCTCGCAGTCATAATCCTTCACCAGCTCAAGCCATCGCGCGTTGCCTCATGTTCAGGTCCTTCTGAGTGAAAAAATATCATAGACTCTGGTGGTCTGTATAAATTCGACACTGCGCTCCGTACAAATAATGCCTCCATATCTTAAGAGCGAATACCACCGCGGCCAGTTCCAGATCATGAGTGGGGTAATTCTGTTCGTACTCCTTGAGCTGTCTAGAAGCGTAGGCAATAACCTTTCCATTTTGCATAAGTACATCTCCAAGTCCTAGTTTGGAGGCATCGCTATACATGTCGAAGCTCTGATTGCATTCTGGAAGGGTGAGGATCGGAGCGCTGGTAAGCCTCCTTTTTAGTTCCAAGAAACTCCTTTCACAGTTTTCCGTCCATTCATACTTCCTCTCCTTCCGGGTGAGAGCCGTTAAAGGAGCTGCAATCCTCGAGAAGTCCTCCACAAATTTCCTATAATAACCGACCAGCCCAAGAAAACTTCTGATTTCGCTGGCGTTCTTTGGCCGGCCCCAGTTATTCATAGCTTCAATCTTTATTGGATCCACCATAATCCCGTCTTTGGAAATAATATGGCCCAAAAAGCCCACTTGATCGAGCCAGAACTCACATTTGGAAAATTTTGCGTACAGTTGCTTTTCCCGAAGAATCTCCAATACTATCTTTAGGTGCTCAGCATGCTCTTCCTGGGTCCTCGAATAAATAAGGATATCGTCGATGAAGACGATCACAAATTTGTCGAGAAACGACGAGAATACCCGATTCATAAGGTCCATAAACATAGCAGGAGCATACGTCACGCCAAAGGGCATAACCACAAACTCAAAATGCCCATACCTTGTTCGGAAAGCCATCTTTGGAATATCCTCCTGTTTGACTCTAACTTGATGATAACCAGACCTCAAATCAATTTTTGAGAAAACAGTGGCTCCCTTTAATTGATCAAACAGGTCATCTATCCTTGGAAGGGGATACCTATTCTTGATCATTACGTTGTTCAGCGCTCGGTAATCTATGCACATTCGCATAGATCCGTCTTTCTTCTTCACAAACAGTACCGGAGCTCCCCACGGGGAATGACTAGGGCGAATAAATCCCTTATCCAGCAACTCCTGTAACTGTTCCTAAAGCTCCTTTAATTCAACCGGTGCCATACGGTAAGGTGCCTTGGAGATCGGGTTGGTACCAGGAACCAATTCGATCTCAAATTCCACCTCTCTATCAGGGGATAATCCTGGTAATTCATCTGGGAAAACCTCTAGGTAATCGCATACCACCCGGACGTCTTCCCGCCTCTGGTCCTTCACCTGACTGGCATCAACCACATACGCTAGAAATCCAGTACATCCTTTGTCTAACATCTTCTGAGCTTGGAGAGTTGATAAATATTTCCCGGTTCTTTTCCTTGG